>CATLJT010000279.1:0-262638 GCA_949987775.1 Aproaerema taeniolella
ACACACCAGTCTGGAAAACAATTCCAGATGCTAGCTTGAGCTGCAAAGAACTTGTGTCATGCAAGTGCAAGGAGAGGTGTTCCAGGTGCCGATGCGTGAAAAACGATTTAAATTGCACTCTCCTTTGTGCGTGTGAAGGTGCATGCTCGAGAGCGTAGACCGTCCTTTTATTTTTAGATTATATATGAAGGCTGATTTTTATAAGTTAGATAGATTAAAATTTAAAATGTAACACACTTAATCCTCTTTGCACCTAGCGTTAATTGAAAGCTGCACACTAGTTTGAAAGTATGTAATTTAAAATTACCCTTTACGAGGCTATATAAAATTTAGTTCATCAGAAAGAGCTTGAAACACTAGTTTACTCATGGGCATAAATGTGGGTTAAGGCTCACGAACGTTTTGCCCGCCCGTTCCAGTGTGTTATGAATATTGATGCATAAGCATTGATGCAAGTAGTTTTTCTTCCAAGTGAAGTCTTCATCCTGATTATTAGTAGAAACGGCCATCGTTAGTATGCATCAATATTCATAACACACTGGAACGGGCGGACAAAACGCTCGTGAGCCTTACCCATGTCGCGTTGTTAGCGTCCGCCGAACTATCTTTAAACTGGCAGAACTATGTCTGTTTTTTACCGATTTAGATGATTTAAATTTTAAACTATAGAAAAATAACATAACATTATACGAAGAAATCATTTTTTGTCTCTAATGTAATGGTTCTCTGGCTATAGAAATAAATAAACATATTTTTTTCTCTAATTCGATTTATTTGTTACATATTTTTCTTATTTCAATATTTACGCAGAGTACATTACATTAGAAAATTAGAGCATATTAAATATGCTTTCATTTCATGTCCGAATGTATACATACATACATGTGTGTTGCGCAGTTCAGTGTATTTAGACTCTTCAAAACGCGCCGGCGACGTCGGTTGAATATGTTAAACCAGCATAACTATGTCTATTTTAACCCGATTGTGATGATTTAAATTTTATACTATAGACAAATAAAGTAGAATTATTTGTACGCTACATTATTTCTCTGTAATACAAATGGTTATCTAGTTATAAAAATAAATATGTTTTTTTTTGTTATTTGTATTATTTGTCCTATATTTTTGTTGTTTTCATATTTACGCAGTTACATTTAATGAAAACAATGCAGCAAATTTAATATCCTTTCATTTGATACCCTAAACATTCATATGCACTGCGTTAAATAGCTTTGAAAGCTATTTGACAAACAGATATCAGTTGTGTTAAAATCGAGGAGTATGTTAGTACAATGGTCCCTGTAAAATATGGTGTACCACAAGGTAGCATTCTTGGCCCAACTTTATTCCTTATATATATTAATGATCTTTGTGACCTGGGTCTACCTTGTGGTAAAATCTTTACATACGCTGACGACACGGCACTAGTCTTCCGAGGAAAAACTTGGGATGAAGTGTTCAGCTATGCCCAATTAGGTTTAAATAAAGTTCTTAACTGGCTCAATCACAACAAACTTACTCTCAATGCAGATAAAACAATGTACCTTCCCTTTTTCAACACCCAAGCATCACGACCTAAATCTGTTTCACTCATGCTAAAGGCCCATTCATGCAGTATTCCGTATCCGTACACGTCAAAGTGCGCCTGTCAAAAACTTGTAGGCACAAACTGTGTCAAATACCTCGGAGTCTTGATAGACAGTACCCTAAACTTCCAACCACATATTGAGGCAACTACAAAAAGAATACGAAAACTTATTTTTGTTTTTAAAAATCTGAGGAATGTTGCCGATGTAAATTTAATTAAAACTTTATACCAGGCTTTAGCCCAATCAATATTGTCATATTGCATAGTTACTTGGGGAGGTACATCAAAATCTATATTAATACGTCTGGAGCGAGCACAAAGATATGTCCTTAAAGTTGGATGGCGACTCCCAGCCCGGTTTCGTACCTCTGAGCTATATTCTAAATGTACGGTACTCACAGTACGCCAATTATACATACTCAGTGTTATCCTGAAAAAACACTCCAGCATTGGTTACGATCGAACAGCATTTGATGATAAACGTAGGTGTGGCACAGTGTGTACTACTACAGGGTTCAGAACTAGTTTGGCACAAAAAATGTTCTGCTTCCTTAGTAGCTTTCTGTACAATAAGGTTAACAATAACTTACCTATTTACCACCTCAATAGAGCAGAGTGCAGGCGGAAGGTGACGAAATGGCTAATCGAGCTTAGTTACGACTCCACTGAGAATCTGTTAAGTATTCTCAAGTGAGTGTTAATATGCCATAAAGTAACTATATTGCCCAAAACATTCATACACCCCTACATACACAACACACATACACGCATACATACGGACTCACTTTTATGTTACATATAGGTACATTACACAACACAGAATTGGTAATTTTTTTTCTTTATAGTTGATTTTCTTTTCTAGTACCTAGATAATTTATTTTTATTTTAGTTAAGTTATCTCCTTCGCAAATAACAGACATATTGTTATTGATTAATACCGGAGTGGCGAGTGCCTGGTGATTAGTAATACAGGTATTAACCTAGTACTGACACCAGTCTCTCTTCACAAAATATTGTACCTACCTACTATTAGCAAATTTTATGTTCATGTTGTGATTGAGAGAAATAAATAAAGCTTATTATTATTATTATTATTTAAGTGTAATTAACATTTTTCAAAACACGCCGGCGACGTCGGTTGAATATATGGCATCCGCCGCGCTTTAGTTAAACCAGCATAACTATGGCTTTTTTCACCCGATTGTGATGATTTAAATTGTAAACTATAGACGAATAACGTAGAATTATTTGTATTCTAAATTTTTTCTCTGTGATATAAATGGTTCTCTAGCTATAAAAATAAATATGTATTATTTTTTTTGTAATTTGTCTTATTTGTCCTATATTTTTGTTGTTTTCATATTTACGCAGTTACATTCAATGAAAACAATGCAGCATATTTAATATCCTTTCATTTGATACCCCACACGTACATGTGCACTGCGTAATTTATGAGTGATTTACATTTTTCAAAACGCGGCGGCGGCCACATTGATGACGTCATAACTGGTGACCTTGACACCTCACGAAGTGTCTCTCGGCAGTTTTGGGGTCCAGGTGACATGCCTAACCACACATAAAAATTTGGTGCTGGTTTCCGGAAGCGAAATGTTCCGGCCTTTTTTGGACGTAAGGCAGAGTACTAAAAGGAGTTCGGTATGCAGGCCACACTAGCGTATATCTTGTGTGTGTGTGTGTGTGAAAGCAATCGTCTGCGTTCCTGATTTCGAAGCAGTTCTAAAAACTATCGATAGATGGCGCTAGTAACACATATCTGGACAAAACAAATGAACACGGTCATGTCATGAGTTTGACCAGCGCCAATCTGAGTCATTTATCTTTTGGCTGTTTTAATTTATATAAACTGTAATAATATTATCAATTTACTTTACAATTTCAATACTCGAAACAAGAAGCAACAGAAAAATGAATGAATAAAAGTTTTCCTTCACTGAGGATCGATCGCACGACCACCTGCTTAAAACTAAGCGCTTATCCACTGGACCACGCAATCAATGATGAATGCGTTGAAATTTTGTATTGGTTGGTGTTCATGCATTTTAGCATGTTTAATTTTACGCTGAGTTTTATTCTACCCTCCATCTACCCTCTTTTGTATTACTTGTTACTTTTACTAGTTTAACTTAAAACTGCCATTCGCTACGCCAAGCTTCGGTCGTTTGATTCTATTTTTCCAGTTTTATTAATTTTTTTATTGATTTTCAACTCAATAATGGAAAGGCATCTGACAATATTGAAAAAAGCGGAAATAATTGTTCTATATGAACAAAATATTTCTATTAGTGAAATTGCGAGGCGTTTAATGATATCGGTAAGTTAGAAATTTTAAAATAATAAGATGAATATAATTTTTATTTATTGTTGACATGATTTCTCATTATAATTTTTATTTACAGCGAAGGACTGTGCAATTATGGGTCCACCGATACGCCGAGTCAGGAAGCATCGAAGAACGTCATCCTGGCCCAAGGCCTGTATCGTTTACAAATGCATCACCACATCACCTGAATATAGTTGCTGCTCATGCTGATGACCCGTTCCTCAGCACCCGTTCTACAGCAACAAGACATGGCGTGTCTTTACAAACAGTGTGGAATCATTTGCGTGCTGCTGGGTTGAGATGTCGTAGGCCAGCCAAGAAAATCGAATTGACTCGCCAACATCGGCTAAATAGGGTGCGCTTTGCTCGTCAATACCTGGACTTTGATTGGTGCAATAACGTTGTTATTTTTAGTGACGAAAAAACTTTTAAATCAGATAAAGATGGAAGAAAAATATTGTGGAGAAAAAGTGGTGAACGTTATAATGAAAATAATATTCTACCGTGCAGGGCTAGTGGTCGCGTTACTTTGGGTTATTGGGAGTGGATGTCGTTAAAAAAAAAAACATTTCATTACTTTTGTTTTTACCTTTTGAATGCATTGAGCTCGGAAACGTTTGAATGATACATTTTTTACACATCTTAGTGCATTATCTTACTTATTTTAAATTGAAGGATAACAATTTAAATATTTAACAGGTTAGAGATAATTTCAAATGTGTGAATGATGTTATTGTTATGATGTTAGAATTTATTGGAAGTTCTAACTATTAACATGTTGATTCATATCACCATTTGGAATTAAAGGGGCGCTAAAGGGCGAAATCTACTTCTTCTTATTAAGTATTGAAAAATATACTTTATTTTTTCAAGGGAAAATACACCTTATGAAATAATGTAGCTTTAGATAATATGAAATATGGTTGTAACCTATAATGTGAATAAATTTTATTTGGGAATTTTTCCTGTTTTATTTTGTTTTATTTCTTTTTCATTTACTCTTAAATTAAACAAAAATAATATTATATAATGATTTATTTGTCTATAAAAAAAAGGATAAAAGCAATAATCGAACCGATGACCCACGATTTATCAATCCAACGCTTTCATGACAGAACTGTTCAGTTGTTACACCAGTAGCCGAATTATAGTATCACTTTTAACGAGAATGACTAGATGAGAAACCGAACAAAACAAATATGTAGGTATGTGTGTATGTAACATTGATATGATTCAATGTGTATTCAAGATACAGCACACAAAGATCAAAGTTACGTTGGTGTGTGTTAACTACGCAAGCTTGATGCAAACCGATCTCCTTTGCCGTGTGTACAAACATAATCCGCCCGAGTAACTCACCATTTGCGAGCCCCATTCTACTCGTGAAGAAATGTGACGGATCTGATCGCATGGTGGTAGATTATCGCGAATTTAATTCCAATACAATACCAGATCGATTTCCTTTGCCGCGAATTGACGATCAAATTGCGAGGTTTAATGGTGCTAAATATTTTACTTGCTTAGACTGCGCTAGCGGATACAATCAGATCCCAATTTTAGAACCTGAAAGTATCGAGCGTACCGCGTTTGTGACCCCGGAAGGGCAATTTGAATACTTGGCCATGCCCATGCCCTTCGAACTTCGTAACGCCCCAAGTGTCTTTCAAAGAGCGGTTGCCAGCGCTCTAGGGCCTTTAGCTCATTCCTATGCTATACTTTACATGGACGATATTGCTATTCCATCTCGTACGGTAGAGGAAGGATTGCTTAGACTCCGCGAAGTACTGACAGCTTTGACAAATGCCGGATTCTCGCTTAACATCTCCAAATATTCATTTTTCAAACAGCGAGTTGAATTTCTTGGCTATGACATCTCTGAAGGTCAGATCCGACCAAATTCCCGCAAGATAGAAGCACTTGCCAAGCTCACACCTCCTGAAAATGCGACACAGTTGCGACAGTTTATTGGTCTCGCATCTTATTTCCGGAAATTTGTCAAAGAATTTTCCCAAATTATGCTCCCACTTTTCCATCTGAATAGTTCTCAGTTTAATTGGAAGTTTGAACATGAAGAAGTTAGACAGAAAATTATCTCCTGTTTAACTAGTGAACCAGTGCTCACCATTTTCAATCCAGACCTTCCGGTTGAACTGCACACTGATGCGAGCGCCATGGGTTACGATGCCATATTATTCCAGAAGGTAGGTGGTGAGTTACGTGTGAGTACTACAGCCGAAGGACCACAGAAGTTGAATTACGATACCACTCTTACGAGTTGGAGACCCTAGCCGTGGTAAAGTCTATCGAGCACTTCCATCATTATTTGCAAGGTCATCATTTTTTAGTGGTCACCGACTGCAACTCTTTAAAGGCCTCTTGTAATAAAACTAATCTTACCCCAAGAGTGCATCGTTACTGGGCTTTCTTGCAAGCCTATGATTTTGAGATCATTTATAGAGAGGGGAGGCGAATGTCCCATGTAGATTTTTTGTCTCGAAATCCCTTGTCTAACCTGCCCTTGCCCGAGAAGGCTATCTTTGCAAAGATCAAACCGAAACATGTTAATCTTGCCACCTTGTCAGATAATTGGCTTCTTGTTGAACAATTGCGGGACGATGAAATCCAGGCCATTGTGGTCACTTCTGATATCGCAAAGACGTATGAAATTCGTTCCGGTCTGTTACATCGTCGGGTACAGAGAAATAATCGCACCCGCTGTTTGACAATAGTACCGCGAGCATATCGTTGGGCCGTAATAAATCACGTTCACGAGTCCTTAATGCATCTTGGTGCGGACAAAACTCTCGAAAAGATGTATGAGCACTACTGGTTCGAGAAAATATCTAAGTACGTCCGTAAATTTGTCGAAAACTACGTCACCTGTAAGGTTTCGAAAACACATTCCGGTCCTTCCCAAGCAGAGCTACACCCTATGTTATGTTATGTTTTTCGGGCGTTTTCCGCACTTAGCCTCTCAATTGGGCCATTGTGCTTGATACTGTTTGGACTAGCTATTCCAGCCAGCCAATGTCCTCCCAGAAGCACGCAAGACTTCTCACGTTCCTGCATGCCTCTGATAGGGATCCCGGGTTATGCAGGATCTGTGCCCGCTGTGCCTCCACGCTGTGGCATTCCATCACAACATACGCTGGAGTCTCTTCTGCCTCCATGCAACCGCGGCATAGGGGACTGTCTGTGATGCCCATGTTAAACATGTGCCTGTTTAGCGGACAGTGGCCTGTCATTATTCCTACCACTCTTCTTAGGTGTTTCCTGGGCAGGTGCAACAAACTTCGTGTTAGGCGTTTGTTTAGTATTGCCACGGCTTTCTTGGATTGCCGGCATCCTTTTACCAGTCCATTCCTCATTATGTCGTCTCCTGGTTCTATCTCTCAGCCAGGATGTAAATTGTTTGTAAGGTAGAGGCATGATTGGTTCTGGTCCTGCTAGTAAGGTGCTGGAGCCTCTCCTTGCAAGTTCGTCAGCAGCATCATTACCTAGAGAACCACTGTGACCCTTTATCCATTGCAGGGTAATTTTGTTTTCCGCTGCGATGTCCTCCAGCAGATTGTGGCATTCTAGGATTAAACCCGAGCTGATGCTGTTGCTCTTTAGTGCCTGAAGTACTGAGGCACTGTCGGATATGACACGTATTTTTTGGCCATGTATGTTCCTTAATTTTATCGCATCAGCAACTCTGGTTATGCCCACACATTCCGCTTGGAATATTGTATTGTGTGCACCTAGGGTGGTTGCAATGTTAATGTGTAGTTCTTGTGAGAAGGCTCTTGCTCCTGTACCGGTTTCCGTCTTTGAGCCATCTGTGTATATTCTGACCTCGTTTATGTCCGAATAGTCTTTTTCTTCTGCTAGAAGTTCTATGCTGTAATGTCGTTCAAAAACATACGTTTTCGGTATCCTGTCACAAGGGGCATCCATAATAGGGAAGTCTCTAAGAGCTTCCTCTAGGATGCGTGTGTGAGGAACTGTAGGGTATTTCCTCCATTCGTTGGCCGCCTTGAGTCTTATTGCGGTAGCTGCCGCTTCTTATTGTACAACTAGGTGAAGAGGTTTTAGATCAAGTAGTACTTCTAGCGTCACCGTTGGAGTTGTTCTCTTGCAACCTGTAGTGGGTACGCACACCAGTCGCTGTAGTTTTCTTAGTTTGTCCGTTACGGTGCTTAGTTGGGTTCTGGGCCACCACACTAGAGAGCCGTATGTTATGGTTGGCCTTATTACGGCTTTGTATAGCCATAGGGTTATTTTTGGGTTCAAGCCCCATTTTTTCCCTATTAGTCTTTTGCATTGCCAAAAGGTGATGCAAGCTTTGTTAAGTTTCGTGTCTAAATGCTTTCCCCAGTTCAACTTGCTGTCTAGAATGATGCCCAGATATTTGACTTTAGTTGATAGAGAAATTGGCAGTTTAAGTTTTGGAAGTTTCCTCTTGTTTGTGAATAGTACTAGTTCCGTCTTCTTGGGGTTTACTGATAGTTCGTTTTCAGTGCACCAGTCTTCTATTATTCTAGTAACTGTGCGCATAAGGTCACATAAAATCTTCTCAAAGGGACCGCTAACTAGAATTGTAAGATCATCCGCGTAGCCAATAGTACAGTGGTTTCTTTCATTTAGACGCCTGATCAGGTCGTCCACTACCATGTTCCAAAGGAGGGGTGATAGAACTCCTCCTTGGGGGCACTCTCTTGCCACAATACATCTAGTGGTTGAGTTGACTGTTACTTGGATGGCTTTATATCTAAGTAGATTGTGTATCCATTCGCAGACAGTGTCTTTTACGCCATATCTTTTTAAAGCTCGTTTTATGCTGCTGAATGTTGTTTTGTCGAAGGCTCCTTCAATATCAATGAAGGCTCCTAGAGTCGAGTTTTTACATGAAATAGCCTTTTCAATATTCTGCACCACTGTGTGGAGGGCTGATTCTGTTGATTTGCCTTGTCTGTAGGCATGTTGTTGGGGGTGCAGTGGTGATTGTTTCAGGGCACTATCTCTTAGATACCTATCTGTAAGCCTTTCTAAGGTTTTCAGTAGAAAGGAGGTCAAGCTGATAGGTCTGTATGATTGTGCTAATGTGTAGTCGCTTCTTCCTGGTTTGGGGAGAAAGATGACTTTAACTTCCCTCCATTTGAGCGGTATGTATCTATGTGCTAGACAAGCTTTGAAGATATCAGAAAGTTGTGGCACAAGATGTTTTAGACCCCATTGTAATAGCCCTGGGAAGACACCATCTAGTCCTGGTAATTTGCATGGCGAAAAACTGTTCAATGCCCAGCAGACTTTGGCTTCAGTAACGATCTCCTTTGCTATGTCCCAGTCTACGGGTGTGGTTTGTGTGGTTGTTTCGTCTGCCCATGCCGTGTCATTGTTAATAGAGCATCCTGAGAAGTGTGTTTCCAGTAGTACTTCGCTTATTTCTGTTGCTGAGTTAGCGTAAGTGCCGTCTGGTTTTTTGAGAGTGCCGAGGTTGTGATTGTCGTTTTTCGACAGGATCTTTTTCACTCTGGCAGCCTCGTTGGTGGTGTTGATGCTGTCGCAGAAGTTCCGCCAGCCTTCGGTTCTCCGGTACCTGATACGTTTCTTGTAATAGTATTGGGCTTGTTTGTAAATTTCCCAGTCTTTTTCCGTTCTCATGTTTTTAGCCCTATTAAATAGTGCTCTGATTTAATAGCCCTATTAAATAGTGCTCTGATTTCGGTTTTCTTCGATCTGAAAAAAGCCTTTGACACTGTTTCCATCCCTATCCTTGTACACAAGTTAGAAAGGATAGGATTACGGGGTACTCCGCTTGCTATCTTTGTTGACTACTTGTCGGAGAGAATACAAAAAGTAAAACAACATGGGTGCACTAGCGAGGGGGTGGTTGTATCATGTGGCGTGCCGCAGGGAAGCGTTTTAGGACCTACTTTATTCTTGATATATATCAACGATCTCTGCAGTATGAATATACCAAATGCTAAAATTTTGTCGTACGCCGATGACACCGCCGTGGTCTTCGCTGGTGAATCCTGGGAGGCAGTCAAGTCAAGTGCTGAATTTGGCCAGTGGTTGCTCAGTGGTTGCAACTAAATTTACTTACTCTAAATACCTCTAAAACCAACTACGTCTGTTTTAGTATCTACATAAACTCTCAGCCACGGAACGACTTTAACCTAAAAATACATGTATGTTCGGGGGATGCTAACGTTAACTCCTGTAACTGTCCAACACTAGAAAAAGTTTCACAAACCAAATACTTAGGGATCATTATAGACCAAAGATTATCCTGGTACCCACACTTGGATCATGTCATAGGTAGAATAACAAAACTTATATGGTTATTTAAAATACTCAGATATGTAATTCCACTAAGATCCAAACAGATGGACTCGTCCAAAAATCTCCTTAACCAAATATACATTGCGCTAGCGCAATCCATCATTTCCTATGGCATTCTAGTCTGGGGGGTGCTGCGAAGACCCATTTCCTGGATTTGGAAAGAGCACAACGAACCTTAATTAAGGTCATGTATTTTAAGAAGAGACGTTTCTCTACTGAAGAATTGTATCGCATCAGTGGCCTCCTATCTGTAAGAAAACTATTTATAATTATGACTACCCTTAAAACCCATACATCTTTAACTTTTGACCCCCGTTTAACGGAAAAACGCCGTAATGATATTGTTTTACAGACTCCCTTTACCAGAACTACTTTTGCTAGTAGGCAATTTAATTCACTGTCGGCCTTCCTGTACAATAAAATTAATAAAGAAAAAAAAGTATACGACAAAAATATTTATGAATGCAAGACACTTTTATTAAAATGGATCAAGCCTAAAACATACGCTGATACTGAGTCCTTGTTAGATCGTATTATATGATTGTTGCAGAATACATCTACAAACTCACATTTACACATTTTATACGACACCTAGTCACATATATACATATACACACACACACACACACATGCACACACACCCCTACACACATATAAATGCACACATACATACACACCTCATTTTATTTGCTTTTGTTTTTGTTTTTAAGCTGTGTTAATTTTAAGTTAAGTTAATTTAAACCTATACTATTGTTGTTTGTAATATATATATGTTTGTATATATATATATATCTTTTATACCTGATTTATCTAGTATCTGCATAATGTTTGTGATTCTCTTTCTTTTGTTTTCATAATATTTTTAAACACTACATTGTATTGTACACCATACAGCCTACCTATGTAAGTTCCAATGGAAGAGCGGGGCTTCCAAACACAGGCTACGTTCGCTTATATGGAAACCCCAACCCATCAATTTTAAGGCTTTAGTGTTACGAAATAAAACATTTTTCATTTTTTTTTCATTTTCTGAGATTTTGTCTTAACCTTTCCAGTTCTGGCCCCCACCAGTTGTTAGGGTTTGTTAATCTAATAGGTAATGGACATGCTTGATTATAGCAGTTGTTAATGCAATTTGTTAGTGTTTGCACATTGTGTTCGATGTTAGTAGTGCTCTCAGTCATAGGTTTGAACGCATGTTCAGAGATGGTTTGGCTTAGACCTTTGGTGTATTTGGCTACGTCAGTTTTGCGGGGGTTGCGACGAGGCTCTAACCTATGACTCGGCACTGTTATTTTGTAGTGAATACGTCTGTGGTCGGCGAAGGAGGGATTGTCGGACACGTGCCAATCGGTTACAAGTCCTGTTGCTCCGTCCGACGCTAGTGTGATGTCCACCACCGTTTCGTACCTTGATGTCACAAAAGTCGGTTCCGAACCGACGTTCATGATTTCAAGGTTTGTTGAGAAGAGATATTCTGTTAAGCACTCACCCCTTTTGTTTGTATCTTTACTATCCCACAGAGAGTGATGTTTTTTTTTTTTTTTTAATCTATTTTTTTTTCAGGATTTTTGTTTTTTTAAAAAAACATGTCAATCCCATTGTACCCGCTCTTTAATAAAGCTCATACAGGGCGCCGCTGAGAAGCCATTATCATTGCATATACTAGTTGGGCTGCATCTGATGACGGTTTGGTTAATATAGATTGATATATTCCTATATTATATTTGGTCCGTGCCAGCTTCGTCAGCAACTCCTCCCGATGACCCTTATTTTTTTTACATTCTGTGAGCAAATGTTGTACATCATCTATCATATCGCACACATCGCAATTAGGGGAACCGGTTTTTTTCATAAGAAATGCAAATTTGTTTGATGGGAAGTGACCAGATCTCAATCTAAATGCCATCTTTAGGTATTTTCTGTTCATTGGGATGTTACCGAACCAAGGAACATGAAACGGCGTGTATTGGATGGTTTTATACCATATGCCTTTTTCTTTAGATCTGAGGTCAAAGTATTCTTGCCATTTATTATAACATGCCTTTTTATATATGTGTAACGCTTCTGAGTGAGATGGCAGGATTACTCTGACTATTCCATCCAAAGCGATCTTGCGAGCTGGTCAGCTTTTTTGTTTCCCCTAATTCCGATGGTTGCTGGAACCCACTGCAATCTCAGAGACACTTTCCTGGACTGTAGATCATATATCTCTTTTAGCACATCATAGGCTATCGGTACTCCTCTGATTCCAGAGGTGCACCGAGCCAGATGTTGAAGGGAACTTTTGCTGTCGGTGAAGATTACGACCTTCTGTAAATTATGCTTACGGATATGGGATAGTGCCTCTGCGACCGCAGTGAGCTCCACCGTCATTATAGATACATCACCAATAATTTTGTAGATTCCCTTATTATTTAAGTGAGGATCATAGAATGCAGCTCCTAGTCCATTATCACTCTTGGAACCATCAGTATAAATTTTGTGCCAATCATGATATTCTATGTTTAACTCTCTAATTGTGTCATATTTTAGTCTATTACTTTCATAATTGTTTTTTTTTCATAGTAATATTTTGTAAATGGTCACGTACCACTTGTCTAACATCAATAAGATTAATCCATATATTAAAGCAGAACATTTGCAATGGATAATTTGAGCTGATGGTAGTTAATTTCGTGTTCTTATAGATTTCTGTTAAAAGGGGTTTCTTTCTGTTGTTCCAATAGTTATTATTAGTCAGATTGTTAAATTCATCCATCAGTTGCAATGTAACATTACTCGTCCAAGACTGCGATTTTAGGCAGTATTTGTATGCGAGGTACTGTCGTCTCAAATAAAGAGGTGGTACACACAGTTCATTTTCCATGACATGAATAGGTGTACTTTTGATAAAGCCACCTATCACTCTCAAAGCCTGATTCTGAATTTTGTTTAATTTATGAATGTGGGTCTCGGAACAATTATCATATAAAAACGAACCGTAATCTATTCGACTCCGGATCACGGAAATGTAAAGCCTTCTTAAAAATTTTGGATGTACCCCCCAGGTAGACCCCGATAAGACTTTCAATAGTTTTAGGTATTTGCAACACTTTTCTATAGTTTCATTTATGTGTTTTCTCCAAAGGAGACTTCTATCCACCCACATACCCAGATATTTAATATGTTCACATGATTGAAGGGAGCGATCATTCACTTTTAAGTTAGGTATATTTTTCCTGCAACCACGACTGTATAAACAAAATCTAGTTTTGTCAGGCGATATCTCTAGTCCTAAGTCCTGTAGTATGGCAGTTACATTATTTAAAGCCTTCTGAATATAGTTTTCACATACTTTTATATCTTGATCTCTGAAATAAAGAATAAAATAATCTGCGTACTGATTAATGTTCACATTGCTTATTAGATTACCAACTTTATATGTAACTAGCTGATGCCCGCAACTTCGTCTGCGTGTTGTATGTATTTTTATAGACCGAGTTTATACTTTGACACAACTACAGATACATGAATTGCCGTTTTTTATTGAAGCAACTATTTCGTTCATATTTTCGTTATATTTATGAACGAATAGCAACTATTTCGTTCATATAAGGAAAAGCAATTTCTTAAAATATTTTTTATTTGAAAACTTGACTAACTATGTCATATAAGGTTGATACTTAATACATTACTTTGGATCTGAAAACAAAGGTCAAACATAGTTGTTTCCTCTATCGCTTATATTTTCTATACCATTGTTACTGCTTTTGATAGATTAAGCGTATTATAGAACGCGACTCAGACTCTGATCTATACTTAAGTAGCAGTCGTTTTTGATTTTTTGATACTGAGAGAGATAGACAATCAACACTTAACATGAGTCAGTGGTGCCTCTAAAACATCTTGTTGTCTTAACAATCCCACAAAAAGTGGTTAATTAATATTGTATTTCGCGTTTCTGTGAAAAACGTAAGGATTTTGTACTTATAAAAAATCAATTTTGATAAAATATAAATATGTGGAGTAAAAAATTTACGAAAATTGTATGTTGCAAGACCTATTACTTAGGTTAGTACAATAAATGCCACACGAATTCCTTAATGCTAATTACGGACTTATTTTTGATTTTCAGTGGAATAGAAGTTTCTGAAACAGGTCACCTATGTCAGTATATAAAACAACCCCCGTGCATTTGAGATTTAGGCTAGCACGCTGCTTTTATTCTGCTTTGCGATAATTGTGTAAAAATGATTCAATAAAAAATTAAATTTAAGATAGAAATGACTAAGCTTTTCCCTTCAATGGACATTTGTAGAAATAAGCAAAGGTGTCAGTGCTTGATCCAAACTAAGAAACTTATTAGAATAGTAATATTATAATATTTATCCATGGCTTATATACGCAATGCTACGCTTGATGTAAACTAAAATCAAAAAATCAATAAATAGCCCTTATTTCATGTCAGAACATCAAAGCCATAGATCAAACCTATATAGACCATATTCATAGTGGTTTTAATAAAACAAATGTCAATTGTCAGTTTCTATTGAGTTTCCCGCCTTTAAAAATAAGAAATGCATTGAAAACACCGGCTGTACGGCCATAGATTCCTTTGCTTAAAAATAAAAATAAGCCGTTTTATTGTTTTCAAAAAGTGATATCCTGAAGATTAAATAATGTCATTTAGTTAGGGCCGAATTAAGATTTGAAGACTAAATACTTAATCAACTTCGTTCTTATTAACACTGTATTAAGTATTTAGTTTTGGTTCGTTAAAAAAGTGCAGAATAGCCGAACTATTAATGGGGAAGCTGACAAAAGTTTCGATATTTTAGATATTATACGCCTATAATCCTCGTTGGGGTAACATAAGTCACATAACTTTACATGTCATGAAAATTTAAAAAATGGCATATTGTTTATGAGTATATAATACGTTGTCTAAATTTTGCAATGCACGGACGGCCCCAACTCAGGTTACCACACGCGTGCACTCTGTGCTGTTGTGATAAGAGCGGTTTTGCAATGAAAATGGAGTAACCTGATGCGCTGGCCTCTGTACCAACAATGCAATGTATTTGGTTGGCAGCTGGCACATTCCAAATTTTTTGTTCAGTGCCAGTTCAGCACAGAAGTTTTTGTTTTATTTTTGGATATTTGTGGGTCAGTTACAATAATTTTAATTTCTTCCGACTCACTTATATTCGACGATAGCTCTTAAAAATAACATATATCTAATTATAGAGCAGCACCCTCAGATTTTCTTTATAAAATACTTTTTTAAAGGTGAATTTATGAAGTTAGAAAAAGGTCATTATTACCTACAAAGAAAACTCAATAAGTAGCATCATGGCAGAATACCAGCGCTGCAGTCAGTAGCAGCAATATGCTGAGTCAGCGCCAATTTGATTGGCATGATACAGATAACACGGTGTAAAATAGTTTTATAAAATTATTTGTTTCTGTTTCTTACTCTGTTTACTTCATTGTTTGCTTGCTGATTCATGTTTACTTGTATGTTTGTTATTTGTCTATTACTGTGTTGTGCTGTTTTATGTCAATTGAATAAAGTGTCAATCTATCTATCTATCATAAAATCTTTTTTTTTTTAATTTATTTACTTATCAAAAATCACTTATACTATTATTACAAGAACTGTTCCACGAAAACCATGTTGGTTTATCTGGGTAACAGGTGAGTCGTTCATATTTTTACAATATTTGTCACTTACAATGTGTGTAATACTTTTTCATTCTGCTCCTACACTTGCCTCCACCCACATACATTTCCTGCAGTTCCCTGGGCAAATCGTTAATTAATTAGCACTTCACACTGTAACTTTCTGCACTAAAGTTTCCCTCGTATGGTTTGTTTGCCCAAACCGGAAATCGAACCCAGAAACCGTCGATTCACAGGCTGTGTAACTCTACTACTCAACCAAACTTCCGACAAAAAATTAAGAAAGGATCTTTTATACAAAATATCTCATAAATCTCAATCCGGTCCTTTTATCAAATGCTACGTACTCATAGACATAGAAAAAATAAGTTAAATATCAACACTGTCTAGGGATATTGCTTAATTTTTTATACAAAAAGGTGTGTTTGAGAAGCTATAAAAGCATACTCGAGACACATTATGGAGGGATATAATTTAAGATGAGCAAGTGTTAAACCTGAATTTTCAATTCTCGTCAATGAATTTTGTTTAAATTGTTTTTTTTAAACGTGACGTAAACGAAAACAAAAATGCACTTTTTTCTGCTTTTTGTATGAAAATGGTGGAATTAGCGCAATTTTTTTTTCATTTTAGTCACGTTTTCACAAATTTCAAGAAAAATTAAATTCATTGATAAAAATTTAAAATTCATGTTTAGCACTTGCTCATCTGAAAATTATATCACTCCGTGTATCTCGAGTATGGTATTATAGCTTCTCAAACAGGCCTCTTTTGTATGAAAAATCATGCAATATCCCTAGACAGTGTTGATGTGTATATTTTTCTATGTTTGGCGTAAATAATAGAAAGAACTTGAGAAACATTGTAAGTGCCTATTCCATTCAAGGGTTGCCCTTGATTTTGATGTGATTCCATTAGATCCTGACTTGGTGACAATAAGACCACTTCTGGAGTATACTCTTTCGAACAAAAAATAAATTTTGAAAATCGGTCCAAATGGCGGAGAAATCGGTGAACATACATAAAATAAAGATATACAATGGTTTAAGATTTCGTAGTCTTCCTTTCATTTAATTTATCAAGTTTGTTAGAAAGATTTCATCCTTATAATTGACCCTAACGATCGACGCAATAAAAGTACAGGGTATTCTTACAGATTTTAGTCGGTTCGATTCCCGGTTGGGGCAAGCAAATATTCGAAAATTCTTGAATGCAGTTTTCTTTCTTTTCAAAAATAAAGGAATGTTTTCTTTGAGTACAATTTTCTATCTACAGTATTAAGAGTACTTTCCCTTCAGGTGGCATTACAAAATTCCACCCTGTATACAGTCGAACATAAAACCTCCTCCTTTTTGGAAGTCGGTTAAAAAGTAATTCAAGTGATACAGTGTATCTGCTCCGATCCAACGGCAGTGCTTCTCTCCGCCATCGTTCTTCGTAAACAAAACACTATCGGCTTACGGAGAATGAGAGAAGTAAAGAAATATAAATTGAAGACATAGCTAAGAAATACATATATTGAAGACCTGGCTGTATGGATGCAGATTCCTTTGCCTTTCTCGAAAGAGATAAATTTAAAAAACAACATGTCCTTGCTTTTAGCCCATGTATATGTCAAAAATACGTTGATCTCTATGGTATGAGTAAAATGTTCTGAAAAACACCTAGCTTTGAATTTTTTCAGGGGTTTTTGTTGTTGGTTTTATATATACTGGCTAAATTTCGAGATTTTATGTAGCCTAAATGTTGACCGGGGATATAAGGTACCCCTATGCAAAATTTCATTTAAATCGGTCCAACAGTTACGGAGATTAGCCCGTGCAAACAGACAAACAGACAAACAGACAAACAGACAAACAGACAAACAGACAAACAGAGAAACAAAAAAATCTAAAAAAATCGGGATTTGTTTTATTTCTCTTCTTACATCCCCCTGACTCGGTTTTTAGCATTTTTTTTCTATGTACAGAAATTCGACCTCTACAGTTTTATTATATGTATAGATAATATTAAAAATTAGGGGTGACAAGGGGTCGCCCTGTGCAAGTCCTCTGTTTGTTTGTCTACTCATAATAATGTTATTATCTAAATCTTTTATAATTAAGGTCCTTTGACTTAACCAGGACCATAGATAGCTGCAAATTTTAGAACCTGTATTTAATTCGTCTAAAATGGTAACTGTTTTATCAATTAAAACATTATTATATGCATTTTTAATATCCAGGGAACAACAAAGTGTAGGTATGTTTTTAGAAAAACCTATTTGTATATATGTTATGAGTCTTGCTAAGCTATCTAAACATGACTGAGATTTTCTGAAACCAACTGTGTTCACTGACAAAACTTCTTTCTTTTCTATGTACCACTCCAAGCGCTTTATATCATGTTATGGAAAATTTTACAAATACATGATATAAGTGATATGGGTCTTAATTTTGGTTCTGAATTAGGATTGTTATTTGCCTTTGGTATGGGTATAATCTGTATACTACGCCACTGGTTAGGAACATGTCCTGAGCGGAATATGAAATTATAGAGTTGCAGTAGAAATTGTTTTACTACATCTGGGCTGTTAAAAATCATAGAATAGGTGACGCCATCATGTCCCGGAGCTGTATCCTTTTTCTTAATGCAACTGTGCAACTCTTGCATAACAAAGTCCGACTCCATAAGACCATTTTTCGATCCAAAGACAGGTGAGTTTGTAGAAATAGTATCTGTGGCGAGGGAGTTTAAAAGTTCAGCTTGTTTATGTACAGACGGGTAGAATTTTGATTGCTTGTAGCCTTTGACCCAACGCATATTTCGCCACATTTCAGATACTGACGTTTTTTCATTTATAGAGTTACAGAAATTTTGCCAGTGAATGGATTTGGCTTTTTTATTTAATTTTGAACTTTCTTCTATTTTACTTTCAAGGTTCCTCAAATTATCGGGGGTGGGGTTCCGTCTAAAAATACTCAAAGCCAACCGGCGTTGAGAAACAGCCAAAGATAAAGCAGGGGTCCAGAATGCTTGATGTTTAAATTTAGAATTTTGGGGGTTACAACTTAATTTAATTTGGGGAATATTTATGTTTGCAGACTTATTAATTTTATCAATCAAAAATGTATACATATCTTGAACGTTTTCAAAATTATACCTCGTATTGAAATCTGTAAATTCCTTGGATAGGTATTTCCTATATTCGCTCCAATTTGCCTTTTTGAAATTACGCCTGATGAATACTTTGTTGTTTCCTGGGTAATTATATGATATCTTAATTATTAAATGATCGCTTCCTAAATTTTCATTTAGTACTGTCCAGTCAAATTTTACTGAAATATCCGTGGATGCAAATGAAATATCCGGAGATGTTTTTTGTAGAATCCCTTTAACTAACTTTATACGTGTTGTCATACCATTGTTTAGGGACATAAATGAATTTTCAAGCGAGGTGTCTAGAATTTTAATTCCTCTAGTGTCCGATTTACTCGACCAATTACTATGGTGGCCATTGAAGTCACCAGCTATTAAAGTTTTTGAATGGAATTGAGAGAACAAATTTTCCCAGTCACTTTGTTGTGTACGCACAGATGAGGGACAATATATAGACACAATATTTTCTAATTCAGGGCAATTAATCAATTTAACATGTAATGCTTCAATACCAGGATTATTTAGATTAAGTAAGCATACATACGCTTGTAATGACTTGTGTGTTAATACAGCCACCCCTCCATAACTATCAAAGCGATCATTTCTGTAAAGATTGTATCCATTAATTCTTACTTCACTCTCAGGTTCCAACCATGTTTCATTGATAATAGCTACATGTATACTTTCTTGGATAAGTAGTTGCTGAAACATAGGTAGTTTTGGTTTTAAGCTTTGCGCGTTCCATTGCAACAGATTTAGTTTAATAACCTTCTTACATCTAGCCCCATTATCCATTGATAAGCTCAATAACAAAGGTAAACCACTTTTTAAATATTCACACATCCGAAAAATTTCTCATAATGAATGATAAAAACCAATCTATGCACAAGCCCAAACCTTCACGCATTTTATCGCCCCAATCACCTCTATTAGAGAAAAATACGCGTCTTAACTTCACCAGTAAACATTTAAAAGATAAGTCCTCTCCACTACCAGTCGCGCGGTCAGCTGTGTGTGGTACGTATGAATAATCGTCATCGTCGCTAGACCGGCCGCCGCCGCCGCGCGTATCGCTGCCGTAGCTCATTTTTTTCCCGCGCTCTCCCACCTCGCCGTGCTTCACCCCGCTGCCCCTTCCTGCGCCCGCGTTCATCGTTGAATGATTTTGCAATTTTTGTATGCATTCGGCCTCACTCTCGCTCGATGACTGCTGTGATGACACATCCCAGTCGCATATGGATTGATCTGACGAGAAACGCTGTTTTCTTTTTTTAGGTTTATCCGGGACCTTATGTTGTTGATGAATCTTCGATTTAGTAAGTTGTATGTACGAGTTAGCCTTAGTTTTTGCTACTGCTCCATAAGATAGCCCCGTGGTTTGAATTTGTGTAATTGGCCGGGAAATAATCGGTGAAGGGGTTATTTCGTTTTGATTGCTTGTAGGCTCCTCGCGTCGTAACAAAGTGGGAGGTGGTATATACATAGCGGATGCTTTGTGGTATGAACAATTGTATTTTGACATCGTTTCTCGAATCCTCTTTTCTCGCAAGTAGGCTGGGCAAGTCTTAATTAATGCCATATGGTCGCCACGACAATTAACACATTTATAAGTTGTAGTCTCACAATTGGTGTGATTTTTAGTGCATTTAGGACAAATCACTTTAGTAGATGGACACATTTTTGTTGTGTGACCGTAACGCCAGCATCTCGAACATTGCGTTACCGGGAATACGTATGGATCTACCTGCACTCTCAAATTAAATATGTAAATGTGTGGTGGTAACGAGCTCCCTTTGAAACCAAGTCTTACCGTTTCGCTTGCAGTCCACCCAGTGTCTTCAGAATTGCGTGTGTTTAATCTTTTCACTGATACTAATTCAAAATTATCGGACTTAATACATTCAAGGAGTTGTTTATCCTCTAAATCTAGGTCCATGTTTTTAATAATGCCGTAAGATACTCCTACTTCCCAGGTTTTTTGTATTCTCCATCCTAGATCTTATAATGCTTTGCAACAAATTAGTTTTTCAGAATTATCTTCATCTCCAAACGTCAGCAACACCCTATAGGCATTTACATATTTAACACGTAGTATATTGGTGATATCATGCATAGTAAATAGCTTGGCAAGTGCAAATTGTTTTGGTAGTTTATCTTGGCAGCTTATACTTATTACCGTTCTGTCTATTTTCCTTCTTTTTGGGTGGGTTACCACCCTGAATGGTTCCTCATCGTTGTTGTTATCTTCTTCCTGATTATGCTGTGTTGCTACCTCCATTTCATCCACTGTCTGCTCTTCATCGAATTGTATTAAGTCCTCTCTGTTATTATGTCCTCTCCCCTCGTCCCCATCGGCGTTATCACTGCATACACTTAAAACATCACTCATAGTTAATTAAATTCATATCCGCACAATCGTATTCTCGTTTTAAACAACCGTATACACCTACTCGATACAATGAAGCAAAGAGTAGCTAATATCAATCCGCACGTCCTTATCACACGAAGTGACAGTGAGCACTGAGAGAGTGATGTGCGTTGCTGTCAGCCGAGATAATGATTTCCCAGTTGTGTTGTTCGCAGTGGCTTACTAAGTTTATCATTTCTTGCGGTGGAATCTCGTCATCCCCGGCCATATAAACAGAGGCTAGTACAAGAGTTGGTTGCTTCTGTTGAGGGTCGCCTCGGATTCTTACAGCAGTAAGGTCCCTAGAACAGAATTGTGTTAAAAGCATTGCTGTTATGTGTTTAGGCATGTATATGCATGTCCTTGGTTGATGAACGGAAGTGTCTAGAAAAAGCTTACCCCCGATGTTGCCAAGACCACATATTCTATCGCCCCTGATCCACGGCTCCTGGATTAGGGCGATGGTCGAGGCGTTGACCTCCAGCACTCTGCGTAAGGTGGCCGCCGCAATCTGCTTGTGCTGGAGGTTTGTTTGGATCACCTCAAAGAGGTGGGGAGGGGTTGAGGAAGACATTTAAAAGGTCCTCAATCTCCTCATCGATGTTGGTAGCACTGGCAGGAGGTGCACCAGCAGAAGAGGTCGCGGCAGTGGGTGCGCGGTCGCCGGAACTGTCAGTTTTGTTTTTGCTGACGTCTGTTGCTTCTTCCACGTCCACAGTTGGTGGCAGGTATGGCGTGTCACTGAGCCCATCTGGCGTGAAGAAGCGGACGTACACACTCCAGTGACAAACGCCATACGCCTCTCACGTTGTAAAAGGGGTGGCAGGGACGGTTCTGGGATGCCCACTGTTAGGAACAGCCCTTTGTCCATCTATTTTTGGGCTTCGTACAGAGACCACCCGTCAGCTGAAGCCCACGAATTTTGAGCAGAGAGGATCTTGTAGATTCTATCCACTTTCACCTTTTCGAGCTCATGTGGTCTCAGGGGTAGCAGGACGCCGGCTTTCACCCGGTGGATAATATCCGCCTGGTTGATCACGACTAGTGTGCTTCCTGGACGCGGTGATTCCATGACCTTCGCCGTCATTCGCAGCCACTCCAGAGACTTTTGATCCTCGTACCACAACTTAAAGACTCCATCGCCGTAAAACGGTTTGCCCTTAAACGCGGGAAGATACGGAAGATCGGAGTCAGAGGAGGAGGGAGCATCGAAGGCTTCGAGAATTCGGGCTCGAATGCTGCCGTCGATCCTCTCCAGCTCCTCGGCTGTGAGTTTGTGTGGGGGCGCTGTGGTAATGGCTACTCTCAGTCGAGCTTGTGCTGCGTCTGCGTAGCTTAAATCAGGCACCTTGTTTTTACGTGCCTTCTTCGTTTCACCTCGAGAAGACGTGGTGTTATCCAAGCGAGCCCGTTTTGCCTTTACGGACGACTGGGTTGGGCCTGGGGCGGCAGCGGTTGGCGCGTTGTTTTGTTCCTTCCTGATGCGGTGGAAAGGTCTCCTCGCTCGGGTGACGCTCGGCGCTTCCGGGGGACCGGGAGCCGATACCGTCTCGGAGGTAGAACTTCCAGGCAGGAGGAAGGTGTTGGGGGGCTGGGATGTCTCTCGTGTTACCGTTGGATTGCTAGTTTCCGCTTTGCCCAGGTGGGCTTTGCGCACTGCATCGCTTACGCTCCACCGAGGTTCATTCCGCTGCTGTCTGATTTCGGTGTTAGTGCCCCTTGGAAGGTTACCGCTAACACCGATTATAGGTTGTGTGGAAACGCTGCCTGTGCCTTCGCGCCCCAAGGGGTTACCGTTGGCACTAGCAGGGTTTTGTGATTTACGGAGTCCGCCCGTACCAGTGTGCCTTTTTGAAGCAACACTGCTCATGGTTGGAAACCGTGAAAATTTACCCCCGGGTTTGTGGGCCCAAGTGGGCGACTTCCCCTAGGGAGTTGTGCTTGCGCCATTTCAGCTTGGGCAGCAAGTTTTTTGGCTCACTGTTTACTCCGGCGCGACATAACCTCACGACAAACAGTGTCTGGCCACGTTGGTCGTGGGTAGTTGGGCATGGCCTGAGCGAGAACGCTTAGCCCCGCCCAGCTACACCCTATATCAAAGAAAAACGTTCCGTGGCATACAGTACACATCGACATCACTGGAAAGTTGAGCGGAAAGAATGATCAGAAAGAATACGTGATAGTCTTGATAGATGCGTTTACTAAATTCGTTCTTTTATAACACACACTTCACATTGACACTGCTTTTTTCATTGCAGGATAGTTTAAATAATTTATTTATATATTAAATTCAATATAAATGATATCAGTTTAAAAAAAAAGCAATAAAACTACAGTTATAGTTATAGTTTTTACAGTTTACAACTTTGATTTGGTGTGCAAAATTGTAATTTCTATATTTTTCTTACACTCTTTCTCTACCTTACCTCGGTCATTCTCACGGAACCTGTTCTCAGCCTAATTTATGTCACGTTTTTCATTTTTCAGTTTGATGGGCCAATTGTATTGAAACGCGGTTAAGGGTAGAAATCTACATTCAAATATATATTTGTGCCTAAGTTTTACCAATAACTTTTAGTTTTATTCAACAAAGTTTTGTTTGTCCGTGACGGAAATTTGTTTTTGGTGATGGAAATTTTAAACAACATATTTTATTTAAAAGATTTACATATTTACATATAAACGTTCACTAATTGCCAATCACTCTGTGATACGGCATAAATAACTAAATTATGTGTTTGCTACATATTCACTCCACAAATATGTTTAAGAAAAAAAATAGCAAATGTACCTACAATACTGAAATGTTGGGACCGCTGGCAGAATAAATGAAAGACGGACTCAAGAGTAGACACTGATTTATTCTCTATTGGTTACAGATCTTTTATAGTAGCGCTATGACTAATTACCTTAGCCTACATGTGTGGGTTCATTCCCCTTAATATTACTCAGGTTACATTGTTAAAACATTACCATACTGGGTTAGTTAAAGATTAAATTGAACGTTGTTTTTTAAAGTATTAATTACATTAATATCATAATTTATTTTCTTAAGTATTACTCACTACATCACAATACAATAATAGGCTGAAAGAAACATTAAATTTTAATTACAGGCACTGTAAAATACATAACAATATAATTTCCGTCACGATTTAGCGTGACGGAAACTCGAATTTACCGTGACGGAAATCCAGGACAAAGGAGTTTTCGATTTTTACTAAAAAAAATGGAGCCCTATTTTTTCAAATCATTGTAGGTGTACGAGCCACAGTTTGCAACCCGTAATCTAAGTAGTTAAGTTACACCACACACAAATAGTTCGAGTGCACAGGAAAGTTGATAAAGTAAACACAAGTTGTCAGTTGGGCGGTTTATTGCACACTAAATACATTAATTAAGTATAATAAACGTGTAAGGCGCGTGACCTTCGAGTTTAGGTAAATGTGCTACGTACATGCTGGGAGAGAAAAAAAAGGAAGGGGGGTGAAAATATAAAAAGCTAGTAGGATTCCAGGCTAAATCTACGTTCAATCTTTTTTCGTGGTTGTGGACACACGTCGCAGCTTCCTTGACGTTGCATCTCGATGTCTTGTCGCGACGTATGTGTAGTTTCGAGTACGCGATGTGGCCGAGATTGTCCTTGCTCGGGCTGCTGAGTTGAATTGTTGCGAAAAATTCTTCCCTTGCAGTGTTTCTTTAAGATATTTATAGTGACAGCTGTTAGTAGCCCTCCCACCAACAAATACAGGAGCGTATACTGATGTACATCGTGGGAGGTTAAGTTAGTCGGTAAGATTTCGTTGCTCTTAAGAACCCTGAGCTTCGAGTCTATATCTTGGTAGGGTGCTTCAGCGTTCGCTGTTAGATTTGTAATGACACTATTCTCTTTCATAGGCATAAGTTCATTAAATTCTAAGTTCATATCAGTGTCTTGTGGTAAATCCAAATCTAGTTTAAGTTGATTTCCATAATGGTTGTAAGCGAAAATAGTTATGTCCTTGTTCTGAAGAACACACCTGTCGGCGATTGTACATATATTTTAGCTAGCCGACAATGTAAATAATAGTTTTAATTGCCTTTTCTTTTATTTTTTACTTATTTAACTATTTTTCACATACCTAGATTAAGTTTCATGTATTTTTGATTTATTAGCGTATTTTCTTTTAGTTCTATTTACTTACTGAAGTAAATTACGCTGTTTTAAGTTGTTATAAGTAATATTTTGGTATTTTAGTTTAGAATGATTTAGTATTTAGTTAAGAATGCCACAGCTATGTAATTAAGTGTTTTGAATACATGTGTAAGATTTAATTAGCAAGTATAAGGCATTCTAGAGCTAAGTTTTTAATTAAAGCATTTGATTTCTTTGATTTTCATTTACAAGATTAGGTCGTATCATATAAGATAACTTTCTTATTAGATTTGTTAGTAAAGTTTGATTAATTAAAATAAATAGAGCAATTGCAGCTCTCCCTTATCCCGCGGTACACCCCGCGCGACATGTTCCCCTCGTTTCCCCCGCTTTTAGTTCGTTTTACTATAAATAGAGCGCTGTTCCCGCGCCGCGGCATTCGTCGCCACACATTCCGGGAGCGCGCAGGATAAGGAACGCTGCAAAGCCTCGAGTCCCAGTTTATGTTTGTTTTACTTCTCCCCTGCGAAATATCCTGTGTACACCACGTTCGTCGGGTTCGGCCTGGATTGCCTGCAACCAGTCTTCGCGGTGCGGCTGACGTATGTCAGATGGTTTCTGGCCGCATCGGGGCTGTCGTCGTGATATGGTCCTTCGAGCCGGATCTAGGCTTGGACCCACCGGTGGAAAGTCACAGAAGAAAGAAGGTCGTCTAACGTCGAGTCGGCGGGAGAAACGACGGGTTTTGCGAAGCAGCGCGCGGCGACGGATCGGCGCGCCAGTAAGTCTAGACTGGGTGGCGCCAGAGCCCCAGCTAGCAACAGAAGACGCAAGAAAGTGGTAGCATCAAGTCGGCGCTTCAGGGCGACGGAGTCTGCGTTGCAAGACACGCGGGCAACGACAAAGTGGTGCACCAGAGGGTCGACGCTTCAGGGCGGCAGTGTTCGCGTTGGAAGACACGCGGGCGACGACAAGGGCAGCGTCAACAAGGCGCCAGAGGGCTACACAGGGCGGCGCCAACGAGCCGGGTGCCGGGTAGCAACAAGGTGTCGGCGCGCGGCGAGCGAGACAGTGCGGCGCGTGCGAGCGACAGGGCGGCGCCGGCGCGGCATAGCAACCGGTGCGAGTGGCTGCGCGCGTCAGGGTGGTGTTGCGTCGTAGGTAAGAAGAGTCAGAGCGACACAAGCGTCGCGAGTCGCACACACAGTCACCTAACGGTGCCAAACGACCGTGTCACTGCGCAACGCCGTTCCACGGCGGTAAGGGCGATCTCATAAGCCCTATTGCCCTTTTCAGGGCAGTGTAAGGTACGGGCGATCTGTTAAGCCCGATTGCCCTTTTCAGGGCAGTGTTAGGTGGTTAGGTACTGTGGCTCGATACGGTCATACAGCTTCAAAAGATTTAAAGTCGTATGTTTTTCTGAGGTTTAAAAGTCATTCGTGGCCGTACTCGAGCTATAGTAGTAAGGACTTGTTAGGTGCGAGGCTAGGTGCGACCCTTTTATTTCTTAAGATATAAAAGTCGTATGTGTGTTGTCGTACCCGAGCGCACGAAGCTGGGCGGTACGCTACTTTATAGGGTTTAAAAGTAGTTTGGTCGTGCCCTAGCTATCGCATTAGGGCTTGTAGGTAGGAACGTAGCTGGGCGGTGCGGTCATATCTTTATTTCTAAAGATTAAAAGTCGTGTGTGTTTGTGGCCGCACCCGGGCTATCGTTATAGGTGTAGGGATAGTAGGGAACGTAGGGCTGCCAGCATCCCCCCCCCTCACCTCGGAAGTAAGAAGTCAAAGTAAGGAGTCACCATGTCTGTAGTCAATGGAGTGACTACGCGATCGAGAGCGGCGATAGAGTCTGCGTTGAAAGACACGCGGACGACAGATTCCAGCGAGTTCGCGTTGCAAGACACGCGGGCAACTAAGGATACATGGAGCGCTGGGACTACCGCGTCGCTATATAGAAGTCTAGCTTCAAAGAATAAGGAAAAAAGGAGTGATCTTGTGAATGCCGCTGCGGAGGCGATGACTTCGGATGCTCTATCTGAGCGGGAATCGAGAAAAAAGAAGCTGGCTGCTAAGCAAAAGATATTAAAGTTAAAGTTAGCTCTCTTGAATGCACAATTAGAAGCTGAAACCGACAGTGAGGAAGAAGAAACTGTCATTATGCCGCTGCCAGTCAGATCCGGTCAGAAAAGTCATGTAAAGGAGAGCAACAGGTCCGTAAGTCATGAATCCTACCCCGTCGCGTCGGGATCGCATGCTGCAAGGTCAACTCAAGAACCCGTCACGCAACTAGCCACAGCCATAGCGGATGCGTTAAAGACGATACGAGATGAGCCAAGGCCTACGCCGCCTAGGTATCTCAACGAGTTACCTGCTTTCGACGGGACTATAAGCGAATGGATCCCCTTTAAACGGGTATACGAAGATACAGAAGAGTATTTTACCGAGATACAGAACGTCGCACGTCTTCGAAAATCGCTCAAAGGAGAGGCAAGAGACAGCGTCAAGGGGCTACTCTACTCAAATGCAGGGGCTGAAGATGTCTTGGAGGCGCTTGAAAGAAGGTTCGGTCGGCCTGAAGTACTCATACTGAGTGAGTTAGATAATTTAAAGAGAATGCCGAGGTTACAAGAGGACGGAAGTAACATCAGCTCCTTCGCGACCAAAGTAGCAAACTGCGTAGCAGCTGTAAAAGCCTTGAATAAGCCGCAGTATTTATATTCGCCCGAATTAACAGGAAAAATCGTCGATAAACTCAATAATTTAATGAAATTCGAGTGGTGTAAGTATCGAGCGCAATTTCCTAGTGAACCCGAGCTGCAATGTATGGGGCATTTTCTCACAGATATGAGCGAGCAGTTTTGTCATATAGCTGCTTTAGAATCGCGTAGAGAGGACAGGCGGCACATGCGAACCGACGTAAGGAGGAAACACGTAAATTTCACACGTGAAATGGACAGTGCCACGGATTACTCGAGTGAGAGCGAGAAGGAAAGCGACTGTGAAAGAGAGGAAGAGTCACACGCAAAGGTGGCAGTCATGACGTCACAAGAAGAAAAATCGGGACGGAAATCCATGAAGAATCGCACAGAAAAGAAATCAGAATGTGATTTATGCAAAGGTAGTCATTTTCTTCGTGATTGCGATGAGTTTAAGTCAAAGAGCATTGACGAACGCTACGAGATAGCGAAGAAGACTCATACATGTTTTAAGTGCTTAGCAGACAAGCACGGGAGATTTAAATGTAAGGCCAAGGCTTGCGGAGTCAATGGGTGCAAGTTCGTGCATCACAAGCTGTTACATCAAGAGATAAAAGAAAATATAACTTCAGGTGAAGAAAATCAGGCGCATATAACGTCAGTCAATACAGCATCTATTGGGCGTCGTACCTACTTAAAGATTATCCCGATCGAGCTCTACGGGCCGCGTGGAAAAGCGGATGCTTACGCCTTTTTGGATGAAGGTTCTACGATGACTCTCATAGAAGAAAATACAGCATTGGCTGTCGCGCCCCCTGGAAAAAGTGAAATGTTAAGAATAGAGGGCGTTGGCGGTAAGCGCATCGATTATGAGAACTCCTTTAAGTTACGTTTGCGTGTGAAGGGCAAATTCGAAAGGAATATCGAGATTATGAACGCGCAAACTATAAACCATCTTAACTTAATGACTCAAGAGATCAAACAAGAAACGGTACAGAGTTGCCCGCACTTACGAGAGATGGAAGATGTTTTATGTTACGAGCGGGTACGGCCGACTGTACTTATCGGCCAAGACAATTGGAACCTAATTGTTTCAAGAGAAATAAGACAAGGAAGTCATCAAGAACCGGTAGCTTCATACACGAGCTTAGGGTGGGTTTTACACGGACAAATGTCAGAAGTATCAAAACCCGTGGCTAAGATGAACCACCTACGCAGCCTAGAATACGTCGTGAGTCTTCATGCTAGTACTGAAAGCCTGGGCATAGAATCAAAAAGAAGCTGGATTAGCCCTGAGATTAAAGCTCAAAGTACTTCGGACTGCGACAAGCAGGCTAAAAATCGTTCGGAACTAGATTATTCCACGGAAAATCCAGGAAAAACCCCACCAGAATTGAGGAAAGCTCGCAGCACGACCCATATCGCAGAACGTAGTCAATATAGCAACGACTCTAAGTTATTACACGAGTCGAAAAAGCTGCACATAGAAGTAGAGAGTAGCAAGAAAGAGACGGTAAGAACTGTGATAAGCGGGAAAGAAGATGAAGTCTTGCCCGAACCAATTCTTTTCTCTTGTTATGATCATCTGCTACGAGCTACAGCAAAACGGTTGCTGTGCATTGACTGCTCTAATAAACGCATAGACGCGCAAGAGCCTCAAGCGCATCACTTCCATTCTGCAGAAAAACTACTGCTGCAAAGAGCCCAACGTGACGAATTCAAGAGTGAAATAGAGAGTTTAACAAAAAAGTCTCAAGTTCGCCGCGGATCGAAATTGCATAAAATATGCATAGAGCTCGATGAACACAATATTATTCGTGTTGCAAGTCGGATAGATGTTTCTATAGACATAACTTCAGCCGTGACGTCGAAGCCAGTAATACTTGACGCAAAAAACTACGTCACAAAGTTACTGATACGTCATTACCACTTTAAGTTCCGCCACGCCGACCAAAAAACGATGAAAAACGAGCTCGGAAAAAAGTATTATATAATCGGCTTGGGAAATGTTGTACGCAGTTTAGTGTACAAGTGTCAAAAGTGCAAAGAGAGACGCCTGAAGTCCACACGCTCACACGAGGGGGAGCTACGTGTAAGTAACAAGAGTCGATCACGCAACAGCAGAAATTTGAATAAGACCTCTCAAGCAGCCTCTTCTAGCCATTCTAGAAGACACAGTGTCGATAGAAAAAACACGTCGTATTTTACACGTCGCGAGTTCACGCGCTCTAACACCGGCAGCAGCAGACTTGCTAGAAACACTCACGCCCACCCACTTCGGCAGCATGACCAAGGAAACCAAAACCATCGGATTGACTTATTTCCCCCGACATACAGTGCCATAGAGGCGAAGACATGAAGTAACTACCAGGGAAAAACGGAAAATTATAAGTTACAGAAGTTAGAACAAACTCAGATACCCTGAAGAGACCTAAGTCTAGATTGGTAGTACTTACTTGAATCGCCTAACATAAGTTAGTGCTTCCGCACGAGGGGGAGGATGTCGGCGATTGTACATATATTTTAGCTAGCCGACAATGTAAATAATAGTTTTAATTGCCTTTTCTTTTATTTTTTACTTATTTAACTATTTTTCACATACCTAGATTAAGTTTCATGTATTTTTGATTTATTAGCGTATTTTCTTTTAGTTCTATTTACTTACTGAAGTAAATTACGCTGTTTTAAGTTGTTATAAGTAATATTTTGGTATTTTAGTTTAGAATGATTTAGTATTTAGTTAAGAATGCCACAGCTATGTAATTAAGTGTTTTGAATACATGTGTAAGATTTAATTAGCAAGTATAAGGCATTCTAGAGCTAAGTTTTTAATTAAAGCATTTGATTTCTTTGATTTTCATTTACAAGATTAGGTCGTATCATATAAGATAACTTTCTTATTAGATTTGTTAGTAAAGTTTGATTAATTAAAATAAATAGAGCAATTGCAGCTCTCCCTTATCCCGCGGTACACCCCGCGCGACATGTTCCCCTCGTTTCCCCCGCTTTTAGTTCGTTTTACTATAAATAGAGCGCTGTTCCCGCGCCGCGGCATGCGTCGCCACACATTCCGGGAGCGCGCAGGATAAGGAACGCTGCAAAGCCTCGAGTCCCAGTTTATGTTTGTTTTACTTCTCCCCTGCGAAATCTGTACCCTCTGTGAAAAACGCGTTAAGTCAAAAACTCGAGTTTTGAGAAAAACGCAGTTGAATTTTTTTGATCTTTAGATGCCCATAACTTTTTCGTTAATCATTCAAATTTTGACGGAGTTAATTCTACTTGTTGGAAATTTTAGTACAAATACTGTGATATGTTAAAAATAGCACTAAAGTAAGTACATTATAAACAGTGACGAAAAACAACAAATTGTATCATTTGGTACCTTAAAATGAGCATGTGTAAAGTGATTTATTAAATATTGAATTATTTTACATGACAACTGGTTGCTTGATTGCCATTAGTGAATAATGATATAAAAACAACTTTAAACAAATTTTGAAAGTCGTCGAGATTAAATAACAGAATCTTGTAAAACAAAACTTTCATCATAAATCAACTTCTTTTCTGAGAGTTAATCAAAATACATAAAATGGCATAAAATACAAAAATAAATTGAAAAACACCAAAAAGAAATTTTAAATTCTTGTGTATTTCAACATATCTTCATTTGTTTTGTTACAGTTTTAGGTTTTGTTTGGTGTCAAATGTTGTAACTCTATGGTATAGTAGTAAATTTTAATGATCTAAGACGGTAAATGAACAGATTTAAAGGGAAAATTTCTGTTGTGGTTTTTATACATAAAACATCATTTTAAATCAGTGTTTTTATTATTGTAAAGACTCACACTCGACATACTATTTAGAAAAGTTTAGCAAATCAAAACGCTTATTATTAGATAAACTTAAGTGTAGGTACCTTATTTTGAATAAGGCACTATGATTTTAGTCAATAAATCAACAGTATTTTAGTTCCATCTTAGGAATGTCAGGAAAATCTTAAATTTAATACCTCCATGTAGTAGGTTGTAGTTTAATATCCCCATCTTGAATATGTTTCAAAGTAACGTGAAACAAAATGAAAATCGATTAGGTTCATTATTTTGAAAAATCAAATAGCAATACTCACAAGTTTTTATCTAGCTCAAAATCCATAATTATTTTTCTGTAGGATGTAATAACTTCAGTTGGCTCAAATAAACATTATTCACTTAATTTAAAAAATATGTAAGAAAGTTGTTGATCGTGGCTCTAAGCATGTAATGTGTACTTATTTCTTAAGAATATACAGACAGCTGTAGAGATACCTGACCACCCCTACCGGATAAAGATGAAGTTATCTATGACAAAACATAAAATTATAAAATCGTGATTAAGCATAATTTTTTAATTGACAAAACTATAATATACAAAATATCATTGAAATACCTAAAAAATTTCGTGAAATAACTTCATCCTTATTTCATAGGGGTAGTTAGGCATCTCTGCAGCTGTCTGTATGAACAAAAATCTTCAAATAAGAAGAAAATCAGGTAGCAAATTAATTAAATAAATATTAATTCTATTATGGTCATTAGTAACATTAGTGGTAGACATAAATGTATATATTCGTGACAGACGTAAAACTGCAATAAAAAGTGGAATATAATAAGGCACTTATAATCACTAAAATTAATATTTGTACACAAACTAACGTTTTCAATTTCTTGAATAAAAAACGAATATAGTAAGCACCGAAGCCCTTGTCTCTACATAATAAAATTTATATAAAGTAGCATACAAGAATGTAAACGAAAAATTTATTAAAAGTATATCTTTCTCATAAATAAAATTGGAGGATCAGACTCATCAACGCCCAGCCTAAACCTATAAAGATGAAATTTGACAAAAAGGTGTCTTTTATGACGTAGGCAAGCACTAAGAAAGGATTTTTCGAAATTAAACCCCTAAGGGGGTGAAATGGGGGTTCAAAGTTTGTACGGAAAAAACATTTTTTTGGACATTTTGACTCGAAACTTCGTCAAAATATACATTGAAGCAAATAAACGGACACGTGTTTCGCGATTTTTCGTAAATCATCTCCTATGGGGTCAAGAATGTAATGGGTGACTAAAAGAGTACTTTGCGCGAGCGAAGCCGCGGAAAAAAGCTAGTCAGCAATAAAGGTCCTCTTAACACTAACAGGACAGTCTTCATATTCATATTTTTTCAAAATGTAAAGCCCCGAAGCCCCTATTAGCGTCTCAGCGTTATATCAAGTCAATATTAATAAACAAAGCTTACAAAAAGTTTTAACGAAAAAAATATTCAAAGTAGGTATATCAGCAAAACAGATCCTCTAAAAATTAATGGAATAAAGTTATTCCTCCTCTATCAGATCAGGATCTGTATTAGAAAATATATCAGAAGTCAAGGGCAAATTAAGATAGAAGTCATGGACGCTGAGGGTCAATATAATGTAGAACAGACATGGGATATGCTTTTTTTCTCCTGCTATAGGCACTTGCCCCACGTAATGCTTTTTAACATTTTCTATACGAGCCTGATCACACCTTTTTTGTTTCTTTTCGCGTATGACATGGGAATGTAACTAGAAACCCCGTAGCTCTCTTTGTATCCAAATATAGAAAATTGATCTTTGGTAAATTTTAGTTTTTGACCACACAAACTTTTCATCTCTGCAGTTTGCTTTATGACTTGCAGTTGCTTTTTAAAATAATCAGCGAATCCGCACAAGTTGTCATAAGTCATCTCTATTACAGAGATCTTATTTTCTCGATTAGAAGCACTTCCTACCAGTTGATATAAATCCCTTGGATAATGTATGTTCATGGAAGAACGCTTCTTGGTACGTTCTATCTACTTCCATATGTGTGTGGCCTGGAACTAAAAACTTGTGTTCTATAGTAGTAGTTGTGTGTAGTATGTTCTGTTAATTGTATTGTATGTCTTTGTGTGCAAATAAAGTATATTGTATTGTAGTTAATTGAGACGAAGTTTGCATGAGTATCAGTTCTATTATAGTCAAAACGGAGTTTTTGTTTTGTCCGGAAAATGAGTCCGAATAAATAATCAAATGTTTGACATTTGGATGCAATAACGTTGAAAATAAAAAATTTTTTTTTTGAAAAACAAATTGGAAACTACTATCGATTGCCTAGCAGAAATTGCTCTAAAGCGATACGGCCGCCGCATTGTACACTTGATGATGAGGATTGTTTGTTTTATTGTTATGTTTTTTGTGTGCAATAAAGAGTATTGTATTGTATTATACTGTCGATGCCTAAAGCATAGAAAAAAATTTGGCTACTTATTAAAAAGTCTACCTGTATAAACCCGACTTTCCTGTTGCGCAGTTCCGTTAAAAATAACAGCTAAGCTATAGTTTGTACATTCTTATGTATGTACGTTATTTAGTTAATCAGTGATATAACTCGAAATAATGTAAAAGAAACTTGTGTATAATAATATAATTTACTAACATTTCGTAATATTTTTCAAACCAGCGAACGCATACACACTGCACTAATTATACTGAGTAGCCGCGTGCACTTTGCTTCCACCGCGAACATACGTCTCTAGTTTTCATCTCTTTACAACTTGTCTAACGCTCGCTTATTGGAGAAAGATAGAACGATCACACTTGTAACACTTTACACTACTGATTTACATTACAAACCGCTAAAAGCTAGGAATAGTTTTGATATAAGTGAATTGTATCATTAGACACAATTAAAAAGTTCAAAAGTAGTTTCGCGAATAATAATACATTAGTATATGTATTAGTATACACACATATATTTTTAAATAATATCTTGTTTCTAGTGATACTAAAGTAATTATAGCATTATTCACATACGAGTTATAGTAAAACAGTGTCGTGTGTGCTAATATAACCTCAATTGTATCAGTACTTACAATCGCATGCGAATTAACTTTAAATGTGTTAAATAATTCGATTGTAGTTATATTTCCCTACATTTACAGTTTTAATGAGATATCCAAAATTTAATCAGTGCTTGTCAAATTATATTACATTACACGAGATTTTGCAGTCCATTCAATGAAACAAGTTGACTTACATTATTGCACACGAACAATATCTCAAGATCTAGGAGAGCTACATCTACGTTGACAAGACAGAAAGATAGATCAATAAACACATATCAAGAATGTCTAGAAATACTAATTATGATATATCTTGACTTAGCGCGTTTTTCACATAGGGTACAGAAATATCCTGTGTACACCACGTTCGTCGGGTTCGGCCTGGATTGCCTGCAACCAGTCTTCGCGGTGCGGCTGACGTATGTCAGATGGTTTCTGGCCGCATCGGGGCTGTCGTCGTGATAACACCCTTCGCCCAAGTCTAGGAGGCCGACTTTTGCTAGTTTAGATACTGATATCATGTTATTTTCACATAGAATTCTAGCTTGACATTCGTTGCAGCACAAGTGTAGCCATCTATTTGGTTTATTTAGTTTCATCCAATCATCGACACACGGCTGTCTTTCAGTCTTACAGTGTAGTGGCTGTTGGTTAAAGATCTGTGCTTCGCAGGGTACGTGATCTCCTCTTAGATTTAGTATAGGATAGTTTGTGTTGCAGATGTAACGTCCTTCGGTAATCTGCATGCAGTTGTTTAAATCTATGTCTTCTAGAGTAAGGTATGCTTTACCCTTTAGGTGAACTGCCATGTAAGCCGACGATAATGCCACAAATGAGTAGTGTTGATTATCAATATGCATTGGTAGTGCGATCGGATGATAGATCTTGTATTCATCATCGCTAGTTAAAGGTATATGTACTTTAAGTAGTAGGTAATGAGTCGTTATACGAGCTCTCACATACAAAAGTTTATATATGTCTGTTTCGGCATTAAGCGCCTGATGATAGTTTTATTCTTTTATTTTAGTTAAAACTTTTGTTGCTGAGTACCTAACTTTTGTAAGGCAAAAAAATTACATCAAGACCTTGTTACACCTAACCTGTTGTGACGGTACAACCTAGACATTAAATCGAATGTTATAAATTAGAAAGCCGCACCAGCCAAATTCAAAGGAACTCATTTTTTACTACCCTTTACAACCAATTTTAAAAGTGTAAGCTGAGAAGCAATGCGTAAATCTTTGAAATACTTAACACCCCAGGAAACGAACATTAGTGACCCATAAATTTTATAAATTTATGAGAGTTTTTATTCTCTATACTTAGAAACAATATTCTTTCTTACCTTTATTATTTTAAGAGGTATTGATGCTCGCCAAATGTTTTCTAGTTCCAGGAACATAATAGCCAGTGGACACACAAGTGTTCAACCCCTGGAGCGAGTGAGAGCGTGGATTAAAGACGCTTGCGAGAAAGAGAAGAGACAATGTCGCAGGCTACCCCAAAAGGCTCCACCAATGACGACATGAAACGTGGACATACTTTGAAGCGGGAAGAATCGTTTTACCAATGAAGACGATGTGAGCGGCTCCAGGCTGCGCAGGAGCTGAAGATGAAGAGAAGGAAGAGGAGGACACTCAAGTTTTAACCGTGAAACTGACATCACGCGTGTGGACCTTCAGCCATTTTCTCTATTTTAGATAACTAAAATGTAACCGAGTATTAGTCTATAATTAATTAAGATAATCTTGTTATTATAGTGGTTGTAGTGTTTGTGTCCGGCCGGCGCAATAAAAGTTAAGTAAAACTGTATTAGTCCTAAGACGCTCTATACTTCCTGTATCCTGCAAGGGATTGTTATGCGACTGATAAAGCCAGTTAAATCTATAATGCCTAATCAAGGCTCAGTAAAGTAGAATCTCTCGGTGTCTTCTAGCTCTGGTAGGGGGACTTGTCTCCGTGTGAAACAAGGGCTTGCCCCGAGACTAAGGGTTTACTAAAGAATGGAAACCGCTAATGTTGTGGCTTCTATGCTATAGTAAGTAGCGGTGGAAGAGCTATTTTCCATATTTATTGAATTATTTCTATTGTTGATCGCATAACCATTTCTAAATATTTATAAAACACCTAAGCTTTGCTTATATGTGTACTGATTTCCTATGCATTACCCCAATAAATCTCCTAAAAGGTCTTGGTTGGTTTAATTTCATAACTCTCATGATCAAGAAAACTCAAGCCTCATTTATAATCTCTCAATATCATTCTTATAAAGCTAGTTCTCCATTTACTAAATCTTAGCATTTTCAATTATTAATCGATGTAGTTATTTTATTGACAAAGTAAAGCTAGATTCATTGATCACATTCTTGAAATCATTTTATTCTTCTAAAATATAACATTAATATATAGTCATTTAATTCCAACATAAAATACCTGATTTTTCATTCGAATTCTAAACAAAGTATAATTGAGTTCAAGACACAACGACTTCAATTCCATTATTAAAGTCGAGCTCTTTTGATTTATTGCATCAATAAACACTGCACTGTATAATCTGAGCTATAAACACGATATCAAGTATACCATATAAAGATTGGGACTTTGAGTCATAGACTACAGCAATACACAATTACAAATACATAATAAAAGCGCAAATATATAAATGGGGCCCCACAAATAAATAATATTGCTATATCTGTTACTGCAAGTTGGGTATGTAAGGCTGGCAATGGTCGGTTCATCCTGGCATGAAATACGGCGTCTGCATCTTGTATCCCGCTTGGTTACGGGTAAAAACTTTTAATAAATTCGGGATTGAGCGTTTAGGCGCCTTCTTGTTTTTATTATTAGTAACTCATTATCTCTGTCTATCTACAAGTAGGGTATGTAAGGCTGGCAATTGTCGGTTCATCCTGGCATGAAATACGGCGTCAGCATCTTGTATTCCGCTTGTTTATGGACAAAACCTTGTGATGAAAACATCCTGAATATGCAATTAACGTCTTGTCTTTATCACGAGGAAATAAACATCTAGAGATAAAATAAAAGTCTTGACCTAAGTACTCTCTCTAATGGTGACAAATATATGAAGTCAAATAAGTTTGTCAACAGAAATGACAAAGAAAAATAATTAAGCTAGTTTACTGATGCAATTTTATAGACGATCACAGCTAAGAAAGGTAATCGACTACTCTGAAAATGAAATAAAATCATTGGGGTGGGTTGGTACCGATACAGATGGTCCGCGTGACCGAGGATCTAGAAAGTGTTTTTGTAGCAACAAAAACTGCTAGATAAATTACCTGAATTAAAAATTACACAACGTAGAAATTAAATATGGCAAGAGTTACATTTATTTTTATTACTAGCAAATTTTCATTTCAACTTATTGACAAATATTTTAATTAAAACAGAACCAAGACCTTACTGTTGTATTTTGCTTGTGTGTGCATGGTATTTACAGGTCATTTGATTTGTTTTTATTATCAGAATACTTTGTGTGTATTATTCGTTTAAAACATTACATGTTTATAAACATGTTTGTTCTTTGCAGCATTAAAACCACAGGATTAGGAATTAGATGTTTTAGGGAGTTAGGAAAATAAATTATTTTTAGGTAGTTTAACCAGAATAGATTCATAGGGTTTTTGTTTTAGGCTAGGACTGCGAGGTTGACTGTAGGGTTAGTATGATAGGGATTAGAATTAATAGTGCGGGAGTAGGTGAGCTACGCGAATAGGTACAGCCAGGCGGATGCTTCGTTAATAAGCGTGATTAGTTAGGTTAGGTTAGATTTAGAGGTTAGGTAAAGTTAGTAGGTGTAGGTAAATAAGTAGTTTAATAGGTAAAGGAAGTTTCGATAGGTGGCCTAAAAATTTAAGAAAAGGATTAGGGGATTAGAAAGGTCTGAAAGTGGGAGCTCTCAGCTAGCTTTCATCTAGGCGTTGAACGGAGGAAATAAATAAAATAATTATCAGGTTTAGTGGAACCAAATGTTCTGTAAGATATAATAGTGATGTATTGAGAGAAAAGCTATAGTGGAAAGTTAAGATAGTGTTATAATAACGTTAAATTTTAAGCGTATAATACAATTAATCTCCCGACGGTGTCAGTATGTATGTATGCGGCTAACTCAAAACTACTAGAGCGGTTTTATTGATAGTTTTATCAAGATGTAATTGAGAAATAATTTGTCTTGATTTCAAAAGAATATAATACAATTAATCTCCCGACGGTGTCAGTATGTATGTATGTATGCGGCTAACTCAAAACTACTAGAGCGGTTTTATTAATAGTTTTATCGAGATTTAATTGAGAAATAATTTGTCATGATTTCAAAGGACTGATTTTGATTAAATTTAGGTTGATTCACTAACAACCAGGTTTGGCAAACAGGTTAAAAGTCACAAACACTTTCATTGGATGTGTTGTCTAATGTGTCTTGCGTTTTTGCCGATTTCAATAGGCTATTCAGGGTCTTTGTTACTAATAGAGAGAGGAAAAATTAAAATTGGAATAGTTTAAACCTTCAGAAACTACTGAATCGAACTGACATACATTTGTTGTATGTAGATAAATAAAATAAAATAAAACTACTGTACTTGAGTGGATTATGTTAAGTCATAAATTTATAAGTTTAGGATTACATATTTTTATATGTATGTACCTACTTATTATTTTACTAGAAAGAAAAAAAAAGGTGAAAATAATTAAATATTGCAGAGCAATGTGAAAGTGGGAAAGAATAGGTAGTTGGAAGTATTTGTGTCTGTCTTTGTTTGTATCCCAAGGGACTCACTGTATCAGGCAAAGTTTGTAGAGGTGTACTTGAGCTTAAAAGTTCATTATACTCGAAATGAATGCCCCAGCTGTAGAACGAATTATGAAGTAAATATAAATCCTAAGGCCTAGCAGAGGTTTTTTTTTGAAGTAGGTACTATGCCTAGCAGTGGCGTAAGTTTTTTGTAGCACCGACAATAACAAAATTAGTTATAATTGAAAACTATCAAGAGAGTATATAAAGTTTATGATGTAACAGAGGAAAAAATACTTTGAAGTGAACAATGTGTATGTATTATGTGAAGAAAGAAATTATAAAATAATATTTGGAAAAGTATAGCCTAACAGTGGATTATAAGGTTACTTAACTAGTTCGAGTTAGAGTTATAAATAAGTACTTATTTATTTGAATAACGAAACATTAGCTCTCCAAATCGTTCAAAGTGTCTCATATTAAGGATAGCAAAATTTAAATTAATTAGAAGATGAAGAAGCTTTTGTATAACATTATTTAAAGGCACTCAGTGGAATCGTGTATGTATGTATTAATATTTGCGTTGAACTATGTTTTCAAAAGGTCGTTTTAGCTATCAAATGCCACGCAAATCTAAAATTTTAGCTAAGCTGTAAGACTTTATGGTTATGGTGATTTTAAAGGAATAAAAACTTAAAGTAAGAATATAATAGTAGAATATAAAGTTACAGTAGTTGTAATCCCGGAGAGTGATTTCAGAAAAAAAATAGTAGATTAACATTTTATAGGCAGGAGTAAAGTCTGTAAAACGGGACTCAATCAATTATTTAAGTCAGTGAAGCAGGACTCATACTGTTATTACATATTATGTTTATTATGTTATTACCTAAGTAGCGCTCGTAGCCCAGAAGCGCTCGCTGATCTCAACCGATCAGCCAGGTTAAGCAACGCACACAGAGGCAGGGAACCTGATGGGTGACCAAAGTAGCAATTTATCACGAGCGTTTCCGTGCTTCGGAGGGCACGTTAAACTGTCGGTCCCGCCCGTTGTCGATTGACTAAAGTCGATAAAACCAAGTCAGAGGCCATTGTGCGGTTTGAAAACTCTGACTCCAGGGTCATCCAAGTTCACCACACACTTGACTAGAAGAAGATTACAATTTAGTCAGTATAGCAGAGCCTAGTTTTTATTATTTCAAGTCAATTTAATACGTTAATGTCAATACTGTACCGAATAGAAAAACCGGTCTGTACTTGAATGGAACGATAGTTTCCTAATGATATTTGTTAAACAGCCGCTTGTAAGACTCCACACTAACAACAGTTATCTATCACATAGGTATTGGGGTAAATCTTTAATGTAAGATTTAGATCAAGGGTATGAAGCCTTTTGCACTATGAAAGTGGAATATGTATAGAAGAGAATAAATTAGTGATCGATCTCAAATATCAGATGACCAACTCTAAAATGACCAGAGAATTAATTAAAAAAAAAAAAACAATAGCATTATCGTATACCTAATTAAGTAAATACTAACGTCTTAATTACATATATAGCAAATCGTAAGAGTTGATCAAAATAAATACATAAGTTCGTATGTTGTATAAATTCGTAAAGTTGTATTGAGTACATGGGTTGTTTATGTAAACGAATGATGATTTTATTAAAACCAAGTTTTAAGATATAGTTGAGTTTAATGTATACAGAAATATCTTAATAAATGCAAATAGAAGGAAGGTGAAGAAGTGGACTAAGGGATTTTTATTGTTTTACTAAGATCCATTTAAAACAAAAAAAAAAGAGCCTTGACCGTTTTAATAATAATAAACATGATAAATAAATACAATAAAGCCAATTTGGATATCAGGCTTAAATAATAATGTTGCGTAATTGGCAAGTTGCATTGCAAATCTTTAAAAAACATTGTAACGCATTTTCACGTTTGAGTGATTTTGGGTTTCTTCCCACGCACAGCTGCGTTATATGACCATAATAGTTTCCTCTGGACTAGGTACTATTGTAAAGAGAAAAAAAGGGATACGTTTTTAAGCACAAAACTAAACAACATTGTTTCAAATATTCTCAGGCTTGTATTTGTTTGACTTTCTTTCCGAAATTCTATTGCTTTATAGGACTCTTTTTGAAGATCGTAACATCTGCACAACCGCTAGGAATTTGACGTAGCCAGTATTTGTATTATGAGGGTTCAGTTAGTTAATTGTTTTATTGCAGAGAAACGCATCGAGTTACTATACTATCTTTATTATGTCAACCAAGCAGAGTCTATAAATAACATGTAATATCTACAATGAAATAGGAATAGATAGGTAGAAGAACCTGAATTGCACACTTACAAGGGAAAACATACAAAGAGAAAGTTATGAACTAAATGTGTGCGAGTACGCTTAAATAAATAATACTAGAAACAGAAAAATGATAAAACTATAAAAGTATATTTTGAAAGATTTTTGAATATTAATTATCAACCTTAGAAATACTTTTACATTATATATCTTATCGATCCATTAATTTGCCAATGTTCGTTTAATCAATTTCCTGAAATTTCTGAGAATGGGTGACGCTAGAACTTAGAGAATATAATAGCGCATTTATTGGTCCATACAAGGACGATATCTTGATTATCACAATAGTGATTGAATTAATTTAATACAAAAATACAGAAGTGACAAAGTTTAAATCAACTTTTTTATAAGAGTATTAGTCTGTTGCTTTCCTCAGCTTACACGAAAAAAAAATGGTTCACTCATTGCGATTTATAAAAGGTCTGGCAAGGTTTAAAATATGTAAATTCACCTTTCGACCTACGTTCAGAAAGTTTAATTTCCAGAAAGTGGACTGTGACGGTACAACCTAGACATTAAATCGAATGTTATAAATTAGAAAGCCGCACCAGCCAAATTCAAAGGAACTCATTTTTTACTACCCTTTACAACCAATTTTAAAAGTGTAAGCTGAGAAGCAATGCGTAAATCTTTGAAATACTTAACACCCCAGGAAACGAACATTAGTGACCCATAAATTTTATAAATTTATGAGAGTTTTTATTCTCTATACTTAGAAACAATATTCTTTCTTATCTTTATTATTTTAAGAGGTATTGATGCTCGCCAAATGTTTTCTAGTTCCAGGAACATAATAGCCAGTGGACACACAAGTGTTCAACCCCTGGAGCGAGTGAGAGCGTGGATTAAAGACGCTTGCGAGAAAGAGAAGAGACAATGTCGCAGGCTACCCCAAAAGGCTCCACCAATGACGACATGAAACGTGGACATACTTTGAAGCGGGAAGAATCGTTTTACCAATGAAGACGATGTGGGCGGCTCCAGGCTGCGCAGGAGCTGAAGATGAAGAGAAGGAAGAGGAGGACACTCAAGTTTTAACCGTGAAACTGACATCACGCGTGTGGACCTTCAGCCATTTTCTCTATTTTAGATAACTAAAATGTAACCGAGTATTAGTCTATAATTAATTAAGATAATCTTGTTATTATAGTGGTTGTAGTGTTTGTGTCCGGCCGGCGCAATAAAAGTTAAGTAAAACTGTATTAGTCCTAAGACGCTCTATACTTCCTGTATCCTGCAAGGGATTGTTATGCGACTGTTAAAGCCAGTTAAATCTATAATGCCTAATCAAGGCTCAGTAAAGTAGAATCTCTCGGTGTCTTCTAGCTCTGGTAGGGGGACTTGTCTCCGTGTGAAACAAGGGCTTGCCCCGAGACTAAGGGTTTACTAAAGAATGGAAACCGCTAATGTTGTGGCTTCTATGCTATAGTAAGTAGCGGTGGAAGAGCTATTTTCCATATTTATTGAATTATTTCTATTGTTGATCGCATAACCATTTCTAAATATTTATAAAACACCTAAGCTTTGCTTATATGTGTACTGATTTCCTATGCATTACCCCAATAAATCTCCTAAAAGGTCTTGGTTGGTTTAATTTCATAACTCTCATGATCAAGAAAACTCAAGCCTCATTTATAATCTCTCAATATCATTCTTATAAAGCTAGTTCTCCATTTACTAAATCTTAGCATTTTCAATTATTAATCGATGTAGTTATTTTATTGACAAAGTAAAGCTAGATTCATTGATCACATTCTTGAAATCATTTTATTCTTCTAAAATATAACATTAATATATAGTCATTTAATTCCAACATAAAATACCTGATTTTTCATTCGAATTCTAAACAAAGTATAATTGAGTTCAAGACACAACGACTTCAATTCCATTATTAAAGTCGAGCTCTTTTGATTTATTGCATCAATAAACACTGCACTGTATAATCTGAGCTATAAACACGATATCAAGTATACCATATAAAGATTGGGACTTTGAGTCATAGACTACAGCAATACACAATTACAAATACATAATAAAAGCGCAAATATATAAATGGGGCCCCACAAATAAATAATATTGCTATATCTGTTACTGCAAGTTGGGTATGTAAGGCTGGCAATGGTCGGTTCATCCTGGCATGAAATACGGCGTCTGCATCTTGTATCCCGCTTGGTTACGGGTAAAAACTTTTAATAAATTCGGGATTGAGCGTTTAGGCGCCTTCTTGTTTTTATTATTAGTAACTCATTATTTCTGTCTATCTACAAGTAGGGTATGTAAGGCTGGCAATTGTCGGTTCATCCTGGCATGAAATACGGCGTCAGCATCTTGTATTCCGCTTGTTTATGGACAAAACCTTGTGATGAAAACATCCTGAATATGCAATTAACGTCTTGTCTTTATCACGAGGAAATAAACATCTAGAGATAAAATAAAAGTCTTGACCTAAGTACTCTCTCTAATGGTGACAAATATATGAAGTCAAATAAGTTTGTCAACAGAAATGACAAAGAAAAATAATTAAGCTAGTTTACTGATGCAATTTTATAGACGATCACAGCTAAGAAAGGTAATCGACTACTCTGAAAATGAAATAAAATCATTGGGGTGGGTTGGTACCGTTACACTGTGTTCGTCTTTTATTTATCAAAATTTTACTGAAAAAGACACATCCCGACCTATTACATGGTCCTTCGAGCCGGATTGTTTAATTCACCTGGATCAGCTGGAGTTCACAAGAAATAAGAAGTGATCATCGAAATATCTACGAAGATAATATCCGAAAACTTGCTGCAGTTAACAAGAAGACATATTGTACTATGCAATTGGCCGCATTATAGAATTAATGTGGATTTATCGTTTGGATTGCAATTTTTAAACATTTCAATTAATTTGAACCCATCACTCTATTCATTTAAAGGTAACAAGTGTATTTTATTAATTAGAGACACAGAGTTAATTAAGGTTAGTGAACGTGGACTTTGTTAATTTAATTTTATTTAACAAATTTATAAATAACACTAAATTTCTTTAATTTATATAGAAATAGTTATTTGACCACAGTCTTGACCGTGTATCAAGTTCTAATTGTATTAAATCAATGATAGGTAAGCGTTATTCGTGTCATTAAATTTACTTACGTCAATCACAATTTCGTGACAAATTAATTAATTGACAAATAGTTAGTACTTAACATTGTTGATTTTGTATGCAATACAAGTGTGTAACAATACTTATTAGGTATTTATCATTGGTTTGAGTTAAACTTAAATAATAAATAGTTAACAATACCTAAACATTGTAGTTAACCTGTTATTGCGTTACATTCCAGAGTTGTTTGCGTCTGCCTACCAAAATGCCTCCAGAAAAGGATCCAACTAAGATACGAGCTAGTTATAAATGACAACTGACGTCGTTTTCCACGGTGAGCGAATTACAAATGCGTTTAGCCAAAATGAAGTCGATGTTTAGTAAGTTTGATGATGTTCAACTTACATTAGAATGTGAGTCTGATGATATGCCGTCTCAGTTAAAAGAAAGAATGGAATTTGAGTCCCATCATTTTAATGTCATGTCACATGCACAGACTTTAATGGATCAGTTTAATAAAAAAGATGACTCAAAGTCTTGTTCATCCCGCAATCAATCTAATCACATCGTTAAGTTACCAACCATCCAGTTGCCCAAATTCAGCGGCTCTTATGAAACATGGCTTGAGTTTCATGACACTTTTGCGGCTTTAATACACGACAATAGTGAAATAGATGACATAAATAAGTTCCACTATCTCAGGTCGTCGTTGGAGGGTTCCGCAGCCATAGTTATAAAGTCTATTGAATTCTCAGCTAAAAATTATAATGTTGCGTGGCAATTACTTTGCAACAGGTTCGATAACATAAGGTTATTAATACATAATCATGTTTCTGCATTATTTAACATGGAACCTATCACAAAAGAAAACTCCGCGTCTTTAAAACGCATGATAGACCAGATAAATAAAAATTTAAAAGCTTTAGAGTCGCTTGTTGAGGCTGTCCAGCACTGGGATACTTTATTAATTTACATTTTTACTCAGAAGCTTGATCAAAAAACATTCCGTGAGTGCGAAGAATTTAAAGGCAGATTAGATAAAAATGTTAAATTAGACTTCATCACATTTGAATTATTTTTACGCAATCAGGCAGATTTAATCAAAACATTAGAATTATCACGAAACACAGGCAATCAAAATTAGTCAAATCAACAATTAAAGGGAAATTTCAAGGTAAAGTCAATAGTTTCTGTTCAATCTTCAGATTCTAAAGCATGTCCTAAATGCAACAGTGATCATTTATTTGCTAATTGTCCACAGTTTTTGTCGTTAACTAATAATGACCGTTTTAATTTAATGCCTTCATTAAAATTATGTTTTAATTGCTTTAGCCCTGGTCATTTTGCAAATCGGTGCAAAAAAGGAGGGTGCAAAGTATGTAAGAGAAAGCACAATACTTTGATTCATATCGACGACTTTAAATCACAACAAGTAAACAAAAACAGTATAACGTCGAATGTACGTTCCGATTGTAACACGTCCACTGCGGCCCATTCTCCAATGGCCGCTGGGAGCGGTGAGTCAGTTGCACTGTCAGCGAGAGTTCTATCTTGCAATAATAAGGTAGGCAATGTTCTCCTCTCGACTGCATTGATTAAGGTCTATGATTCGCAAAATAAAGAACATATGGCCCGTGCAATCTTGGACTGCGGAAGTACATCTTGCCTTATGACACAAAGGCTATACGACCGTTTAGGTATACCTGTTACTAAAATTAATAAGTCAGTCATGGGCATTAATATGACGTCATCAAAAATTCATGGTATGTGCAATCTTTTAATTAAATCATTAAATGAAAGTTATTCATTAAATATTCAGTGTTTTATTTTACCTTCAGTCACGGATAATGTGCCCCCTCAACAAGTTGATTTGTCAAACTTGAACATCCCCTCAGAGATCTGCCTGGCAGATCCTCATTTCGACTCGCCTGCTGAAGTCGACTTAATCATAGGAGCTGATGTCTTCTGGGATATTTTAGGGTCACAAAAGATTATCTTAGGTGAAGGTAAACCAATTCTTTGTGAGACAAGATTGGGTTGGTTAGTTTCAGGCCCCATCAGTGCCAGCGCCCATTCTAAGTCCCAAAGAGTGACTTGCAACTTAAGCGTTATGAGTCCGACGCATAATGATTGCCTCACGGATAGCAGTGACAGCCAATTCGATCTCAGTCGTTTTTGGCAATTAGAAGAGATTCAGTCACCGCTATCTAATTATTCCCCTGAGGAGAGGTCATGCGAGGAACATTTTGTTAAAAATACCACTCGTCTAAACGACGGCCGGTTTCGCGTCAAAATTCCTTTAAAGGAATCTCCACGAGTACTTGGCGACTCATTCATAAAGGCAAAACGCTGTTTTTTGTCTTTGGAGCGCCGCTTGGAGAAAGATCTAAATTTACGTACTTTGTACAAGTCATTCATGGCTGAGTACGAATCTATGAGCCACATGACTAAATGTGATTCAGTGGACTCTAATGATGACAATCATTATATCCCACATCATGGCGTTTTAAGAGAGAGCAGTGCAACCACAAAATTACGTGCTGTGTTTAACGCAAGTAGTCCTACCACCTCTGGCGTAAGTCTCAACGATATACAGATGGTAGGACCCACAGTGCAGGATGATTTGCTCTCTATTCTTATTCGCTTTCGGCAACACAAAATCGTTATAGCCGCTGATGTGGAGAAGATGTACCGTCAGGTGTTTGTGTCGCCAGAATTTAGACATCTTCAGCAAATCGTTTGGCGATTTGATTCAACGGAGCCTCTGGCTGTTTATAAGCTAAATACGGTCACGTATGGTACAGCCAGTGCCCCGTACTTAGCAACAAGATGCTTGAAGCAAGTTGGTCTTGATTGCAAGGATGAGAGAGTCAAGGAGATAATTACTCATGACTTTTACGTAGATGATCTGCTTACTGGTGGTGATTCTATCGACGAAGTCCGCAACATTCGTGAGCGAGTCACATTAGAATTGGCATCAGCTTGTATGCCTCTTAGAAAGTGGAAGTCAAATCATCCAAGTCTTGGGTCAATGTCAAATCTGTCTTCAGTTGATTTGAACATGGGAGCAACTGAGTCGAGTAAGACATTAGGTCTAAATTGGCAAACCAGTAGCGACAAGCTAAGTTTTCCCATTAGTTCCTCAATTAAGAAGGGCAATACCAAACGTGATTTACTATCTGTGATCTCACACATATTTGACCCTTTAGGACTTCTGTCGCCTTGCATCATCAACATGAAAATGTTGATACAGCAGTTATGGTTGTACAAATTAGGATGGGATGATCCGTTGCCACCTGATGTTCAGAAGACATGGGATGAGATTCTTGGCACACTTAATAGCTTAAATCATATCCGTGTGCCGCGACACGTACTTTGCGAGCTTTATCAAAGGGTCGACTTTCACATCTTTTCCGACGCATCTGAAAAAGCTTATGGAGCATGTTTGTATGTTAGAAGTGGTAACGTTAAAGGTGAGATAAAGGTTCGACTTTTGATGGCAAAAAGCCGTGTGGCTCCAATAAAACCGACCACCATCCCCCGTCTCGAGCTCTGTGGTGCCTTAGTTGGTACACGTCTTTATGAAAAGGCTCTGAGTTCCTTGCGCGTTAAAGTCAGCAGCGTTACTTTCTGGACCGATTCCTCCATTGTTATCGCTTGGTTGATAATAATGCCCAGTAAGTTGCAGCCGTTTGTACGGAACCGAGTCTCTGAAATCTTAGAAAAAACAGGAAACTGTCACTGGAGACATGTACCAACTGATGAAAACCCTGCAGATTTAATTTCTCGAGGTGTAAGAATAAATTCCCTTCAATCACTTGAAGCGTGGTGGTCAGGACCGAGCTTTCTGCAGAAGGACTCATCTTCTTGGCCTTCTCAGAATAAAAATATTTTTGATAAAGTTGAGTTACCTGAAATTCGCCCTGAAAAGTCATTCAATGTAGTGGTTCGTCAAACTACTGAAGAAGACAAATTAATCGATTTTAATCGCTTTTCTAACTTCAACAAACTTAAATGGACCGCAGCTTATGTGCTAAAATTCATTAAAACTTGTAAAAAGCAATCAACTTCTTCAAATTTCCTCAGTGAAGATGAATTAAAAGAGGGATTAAACTAAGTCATAAAATTATCACAAAAGGAGCCAATTAAGAGTATGACTTACTATGTATTTAATAATAAACCTCTTCCCCGGAAAAGTCCTTTGATCAAATTTCATGTTTTCATGGATAATAACAATATTATTAGAGTTGGAGGTCGCTTAGATAATTCTGATTTTTCATACGAAAAGAAGCACCCAGCTAACATACAGTCCACTCATCGATTTTCTAAGCTTCTTTTTGAATTTGTACACAAGCGCTTGATGCATGCTGGGCCCCAACTGTTGTTATATTCAATTAGAGAGAATTATTGGCCCCTTGGTGGTCAACGTTTAGCAAAGGCTACTTTTCGTAAATGCGTACGTTGTGTACGAATCAAAGGTCGTACGGTGTCCCCACTGATGGGTAATTTACCCAATAATCGTATTAAACCTAGTTTTTCCTTTGAAAATGTAGGAGTAGATTACGCTGGACCCATTTCTGCTGTCAGCCGCCAAGGACGAGGTTGTCGTGTCATTAAAGTTTATATTGTGCTTTTTGTATGCTTCAGCACTAAAGCCTTGCATCTCGAACTGGTTGATGACTTAACGAGCAACAATTATTTACTTGCCATTAGGCGTTTTATCTCACGAAGAGGGAAGCCACTGAACATTTATTCAGATAATGGGACCTCTTTTGTTGGCGGTTATAATGAGCTTTTAAAATTTCTTAAACACAATTGTAATTCGTTTTCCGAAGATCTAGCTGATCAAGGCATTAAGTTTCATTTTATCCCTGCTTACTCACCACATTTTGGAGGACTTTGGGAGGCAGGCGTAAAATCTACGAAATTTCATTTAATGAGAGTGTTGGGACATTGTAAACTTACCTATGAGGAGTTAAATTCTACATTGATTCAAATTGAGGCAATCCTTAATTCAAGGCCACTCACTCCAATGTCGTCTGACCTGGAGGACCTGAAGCCGTTAACGCCTGGTCATTTTTTAATTGGACGCCCACTGACATCATTGCCATCACCAAACATAAATCAACATTCGATAAATCATCTCTCTCGTCATCAGCGTATTGAGCAGTTGCGACAACATTTTTGGACGAGGTGGTCGAAAGAATACATATCGCAGCTTCAGCATCGTGTGAAATGGCAAATGGATCAAAATCAACTGAAGACTGAGACTCTCGTCGTGATAAAGGATGACAACTTGCCACCTTTAAAGTGGAGGCTCGGGAGAATTGTTGCAGTGCACCCTGGCTCTGATGGCATTAATCGTGTTGCTGATATAAAGACGTCCAACGGCGTGATTCGGCGTTCATTTTCAAGAATTTGTCCTCTTCCTAAGGTTGATGAAGACGGATGTTGAAAGAGAAGCTTTCAACGTGGGGAGCATGTTTCGGCATTAAGCGCCTGATGATAGTTTTATTCTTTTATTTTAGTTAAAACTTTTGTTGCTGAGTAACTTTTGTAAGGCAAAAAAATTACATCGAGACCTTGTTACACCTAACCTGTGTTCGTCTTTTATTTATCAAAATTTTACTGAAAAAGACACATCCCAACCTATTACAATGTCTCTGATGTTTTCTTCGATATAATTATCTTTAATTGGCAGTGGTAGACCTTTGGACACTTTGGCGGCGATGATGTGAAGTTGGTACGTCAGTTGCTTCGGCGTAACTAAAGTAATGTCCAAAAATCCGCTATGCAAGTTGGGTAAAGTATTTAGCAACATATCTTGGGTTCTTTTAAGGTTGGAGAGAATCAGTGAAGCCGTTAGAGATGCAGCATTAAAATCATTCATTGTAGACATAATCTCTACTCTGTAAGTTATTTGATTGAGGCTATCGTTAGTTCGCCTAATATATTCATGGATAGTTTCGAGTTGATGTCTCATAAATATGTCATTCCTTTTGATGACATCATTCTTGGTTTCGATTATGCTGGTCTGGTTCTTAATTAGCTCCAATAAGTAGTTTTCGTTGGCTTGAATCTTTTCGATATCTTCGTGGTATTTGTCCGCAAATTATTGATCTAAGACACCAAAAAGTGTTCTAGCCAGGCTGCCGATCCCGTTGACGTACCCTCTTTTCTTTCGACTTAAGTGAGGGTTCATCAAAAGCTCATTATAGTCGTTAAGTTGTTGCAGTTCATGTTTCAGTTGAGCTACAACGGGCTCACAAGGTTGACGATCCATGCGTTTGCATATGTTGCTAAGGTAGATTAGGTATTTTGTTATCTGTGCCGTCCCTTGCCAATATGTTGAGATATTGTAGTAAATTAACAGAGTCCACTCGTCATGAATCATCTGTAACTCCCCAACCTCATCAAAATAAATCGGGCGATTGCTTTCTATTGGCGTAAGTTTAAAGTTAGAAACCGGCTGAGCTAAAGTTGTAGAGATAGTAAACAATGCAAGTAGTAACATTATGACGTAGTGACTCAGTTTGTTTCGAGTGCGGCCGGATCGTGTTGCCGGTCGCGATGCGTCACAGGTCATGTCGTCATTCGACGATGCATTGTTATTATCTGTATTTATATTTACAGATAGTTGTGAGCCGTACTCGTTTATAGGAAGCGGAGATAATTTTGTTACAGGCCGCTTTAGGGTGTTTCCTTGAGTTTTCAGGGTGACCACACGAACACGACCATCTTCCCCCGGGTGTAGATCTAAGATTCGACCCATGGCCCACTTTCCTGGTGGTATATTATCTTCCTTCACCAGGAATAAATCGCCTTTCTCTAAGTTTGGTTTGGGACGGAGCCACTTGCTTTTAGTTTGAAGTTGATGGAGGTACTCCTGTTGCCAGCATCTCCATATGTGTTGGTGCATCATTTCAACGATTTTCCACCTGTTATGTAAGTCAAGGTTATTTTTAGTTTGTTCTTCCTGAGGTAGCGACATCATCGATGTTCCAGTCAGAAAATGTCCTGGTGTGAGATACAGTAAGTCCTCAGGATCTTCAGTTAGTGGGCACAGGGGGCGGCTGTTCATACAAGCTTCTATTTGCGCTAATAGAGTAGTTAGTTGCTCGAAGTCCAACTTTTGATCTCCCATCACTCTTTTCAGATGGTCCTTCATTGACTTTACCGCCGCTTCCCAGAGCTCAGCAGCAGTTGGCCACCGAGGGGCGAGGAAATGCCACTCGATTTGGAGTTCATTCAAGTTGTTTACAAAATCGGATGACGTCATAATTTTATATTGTTCAAACTCTTCATATAATAGTCTTGCAGCTCCTTTAAAGTTGGTTCTGTTGTCGGAATAAATATGCTTCGGTGTACCTCTTCTGGCACACAGTCGCTTGAGGGCTGCTATGAAGGCTTCTGAGCTAAGGTCAGACACGAGTTCAATGTGTACTGCCTTGGTTGCCATGCAAATGAAGATGGCAATATAGCCTCTGGTGGTCTTTACTCCCTTTCCTCGATTAAGTTTCAGCTCAACATGGCCGGTGTAGTCAACCCCGGTGTAGGAGAAAGGTCGCGAAGGAACTACCCGTACCGATAGTAAGTTTCCCATGATTTGTTCGCTTGTACTCGGCGTGAAGCGATGACATCTAACGCACATTCTTACTACAGTTTTTATGGTTCGATTTCCACCCAAGATCCAATATCTTTGCCTTGTTTGTGCTAGTGTAATACGAGCGCCGCCATGTAAAGTTTGTTTGTGCGCGTTATTGATGATAAGATTGATGATATGTCCTTTATGGGGTAAGATAGCTGGATGTTTTGCTTCTTCTTGAAGAAAAGAGAGTTTTAAGCGTCCACCAACCCTTAATATCCCTTTGCTGTCCAGAAAGGGAGTCAAGTTCAAAAGCTTGCTCTTCATTGGAACCGTTTCTGTTCTCTGAATATTTTCAATGTCCTCCTGAAAATATTCCGATTGCAGTGACTTGATAAGGAGTGTATTTGCGTCATCTAATTCTGATAAAGTCAAGTTAGGCACAGCTGGTCGCATCTTGTGACGTAGCATCGCTTTGTAACGTAATACCCACGCCAAGCATCGTATGACGCGCGTGTATGTACTGCACCGTTCGCTCAGCTGTTTGATTATTTCCGCGCCATGATCTATAGTTTGTGTGACGCAACATTCGAAAACTCGTTCATTGTTAGTTGTAAAGTTTTCTTGTTTATTCTCGCTGCCTCCCCAAATCTTGAGCCACTGGGGTCCTTCCTACCACAATGTGAAGTTTAATAGCTGAGACGGTAGGAGGCCCCGTGTTGCGCAATCCGCGGGGTTTTCTTTTGTTTTTACGTGACGCCATTGCGATGCGGGTACGATGTTGTTTATCTGGGCGGTGCGGTTTGTTATATACTGCTCCCATTTAGTATTTGACCCTTGAAGCCAGGCTAGTACCACCTGGGAGTCCGTCCAACAGTAGATTTCTACGTTGTGCTCTATGAGTGAGGGTTTGATTTTTTTCAATCATCTTCGCCAAAAGTAGAGCGCCACACAACTCGAGTCGTGGTAAAGTTGTTTTATTTTTTATTGGCGCCACTTTAGTTTTAGCAGCTAGTATTGTGACGACATAATCGCCATTGTCGTTCAAAGTTCGGCTGTACGCGACACACGCGTACGTTCTTTCGCTAGAATCGCAAAATCCATGCAATTCGATGCTCCGGATATGAGTTGCTTGAATCCATCGTGGAATAGTTATTTGATTTAAGTTTTCTAAATTATGGCGAATTTCTTCCCATTCTCTCTCAATAGTGACCGGAACGGGATCATCCCACTTCATGTTCTCACTCAATATTTTTTGGAAGAGTATTTTAGTTTTTATAGTTACTGGCGCAATCCAGCCGAGCGGATCATATATCTTGCTTATCTCCGATGATAACCTTCTCTTGGTATATTTTGCCGTGCTGTTAGCAGTAAGGGCTATGTTAAAGGTTAAGGTGTCCTTTTCGGTATTCCAACCAAGCCCTAATGTTTTAGTCGGCTCGTCTTGTTTGAAATTGAATATATTTCTATGGCTCTTTTGTTGTTTGGTAAGGCCTTGTAGTACAGACGGCTCGTTGCACGCCTACTTGCGTAAGGTGAAACCACCTTTACGTAGTAGATCATAAAGTTCACTTTGGAGTGTCTTGGTTTCTTGTAGGGAGTTATGTCCCGTGATGACGTCATCCATGTAGAAGTGGTTTAATAACGTATTTTTAGCTAACGGGTACGTATGTCCCTCATCGATAGCGAGTTGTTTTAGGGTTCGCATCGCTAAGAACGGAGCCGCTTTTGTTCCGTATGTTACTGTACAGAGTTGCCATTCTTGTAGCGGATCGTGCGGCGAAGACCTCCAAATAATTTTTTGTAAAGTTTGTTGTTCTTGATGTAGGTAAATAGCTCTAAACATTTTCTCTATGTCCGCTGTCAGAGCGTATTTATAAGTGCGCCAAGTTAAAATAAGGGAGAAAATATCTTTTTGAAGATTAGCACCCTTCTCCATAAGGTCGTTGAGGCTGAATTTATTAGATGATGGCATGGATGCGTTAAACACTCAAGTCAAGTCAAAAGTCAAAAGTGTTTATTTCATTGAACATATAAAATAATACTTGAACACGTCAATATTATGAATTACATTAGCACTTTTGATTTTAAGCCTATTCGCAAAGGTGCAGTCTTCCTCAGGAGAAGAACAGGCAAGAAACTCCGAGGGTCGCTCTTTTTAAGTCAATCATATAAATTTTCTTACTTTTAATTTTAATTGACTTAATATCTGAATAACTCTGGAGCTGAGCAATTTATTCCCATGGTTGCTTGTCTAACAGATAATCCGAAATTCTATAATAGCCCTTTTTAAAAAGTTTTTGTTTAATTATCGTCTTAAATTTTTCTAAAGGTAGGTTTTGAATACACATGGGAATCTTATTGTAGAAGCGTATACATTGACCCATAAAAGAGTTTGTTACTTTGTAGAGACGACTGTCTAGTATATCCAAGTTATGTTTGCTTCTAGTGTTTACATTGTGCCTATCACAATTTTTCTTGAACAATTGTTCATTTTTCTTTACATACAAAAGATTATTAAATATATACTGGGACGCAAATGTCAAAATATCTATTTCCTTAAATCTATTTCTAAGAGACATTCTAGGTCCCATTTGATAAATCGCGCGAACAGCCCTTTTCTGCAGGACAAATATCTTATTAATGTCGGCAGCATTACCCCACAGCAAAATGCCATATGACATTAGGCTGTGGAAGTAACTGAAATATACAGTTCTCGCGGTTTCTACGTCCGATAATTGACGGATTTTTTTAACCGCGTAAGCTGCTGAACTGAGTCTGTTCGCTAACTTATCAATATGAGGACCCCATTGAAGCTTTGCATCAATAGTGATACCTAAGAATACAGTAGATTCTACAACTTCCAGTTTTTCATTTTTAACCTGTACGTTGGTATTAAACTGTTTAACGTTAGGCAAGGTAAATTTAACACATTTGGTTTTTTTCTCGTTCAAGAGTAGGTTATTTGCAGTGAACCATTCAACTACCTTTGAGATCGCAATATTCACGTCGTCATAATCAGAGTCGTACCTCTTCACTTTAAATAAAAGTAATGTGCCATCTGCAAATAATACGATCTCATGGGCTTCTTTAACAAGAAAAGGCAAATCATTAATGTATAGGAGAAACAAGAACGGTCCTAAAATTGAACCCTGCGAGACGCCCATACAGACTGTGGACCCAAGTGATCTAGTGCCGTTAACCTCAACCTTCTTGATCCTATTACACAAATAAGATTCCAGAAGCCTAAGTGCGTTTCCTCTTATGCTATAGTGATGTAATTTTCTGATTAGAGTCTCATAGTGAACACAGTCAAAAGCCTTGGACAAATCACAGAAGACTCCAAGAGCATCATGTGAATCTTCCCAGGCCTCAAAAATGTGACGAATAAGCTCAACACTGGCATCGGTTGTTGAACGACCCCGTGTGAATCCAAATTGATTAATATTCATAAGTTTATTAGCATAGAAGTTAGTAGTTATTTGACTAAGAATAATTTTTTCAAAAATTTTGCTAAGTACTTGTAGTATTGAAATAGGTCTAAAGTTGGTGGGGTCAGATGTACTACCAGCTTTAAACAGAGGAATTACTTTACTATGTTTCATCAAATCAGGAAACACACCACCATCGACACAACTATTGAAAATAAACACTAAATGTGGAGCAATACAATCTATTATACAATTTATTACTTTTACTGAAAGACCATCAAGGTCCGCAGTCTTTTTCATGTTTAACATTTTAAAAGTTTTAAGAATGTCAACAATTCTTATGTGTGAAAAACTGAAATGAACCTTACTTTCGTCTACATTTGGCTTGAGTAGCGATTCAGCGAGAGCGGGAGATGAGCCAAGTGATTGAGTAGTGGAGACTGGAATGTCACTGAAAAACCTTTCAAACTCTGTAGCAATAGCTACATCGGAAATTAGGATTTTGTTATTAATATTGAGCTTAAAATCAAACTTGCGAGCCTTAACCCTTCCCGTCTCACTATTAATAATTTTCCAAGAAGTCTTAACTACTATTTTTAACGATATTAACGATATTACTACTATTTTTAATTTTGTTTCTAACAAACATAGCCTTCGCCGCTTTACATACACGTTTAAATGTTTTGGAATAAGCTCTAACATACTCAACAAAAGTTTCAGAATGGTTATATGCTTTCTCACCATAGAGATCATATAGCCTTTCCCTGCTTTTGTGAATTCCCACTGTCGCCCAATCACTAAACTTCAAGGAGTCATTAATTTTTAGCGTCTTGGATTTAAACACAATGTCAAATTCTTGCTTAGATAAACTGAGTACAGAGTTATAAAGTTTGTTAGGATCATCACTCTCAAATCTTAGATCTGGTAGTTTGGTGATCATATTACTTCTGTAATTCTCAAGCCTTATGTCACTAATAGGCACATATTTGATACCTCTTTCTACAGCCTTTCTACGAAGCGCATCAAAGAAAACTAGTTGGCCCGAGTGATCCGATGGTAACTTGTGGATAACAGATTTATCCGAGGGATCAAAATTTGTATATATGTTATCAAGACATGTTTTTGAAGTTGTGGTAATTCGTGTAGGCTCTAGAAATAGATTGCGCAAATTATAACATTCAAACAAGGAATGATTCTTTTACTAAAAGAACTATCTTCCAATAAGTCGACATTAAAGTCTCCACAAACAACAATGTTTTTATTATTATTACTAATTTTGAATAGTGCTTCCTCCATGATTTTTTTAAAGGATTCATATGATGATTTGGGCGGTCTGTATACGCACCCACTAAGCACGAAACTTACAGAAACTTTCTAGAAACTTCATATATCTCCCAAATGAACGTTTAGAAATAAATATCATATCAATATTGCAGTTATTTTAATTTAACATGTGTGAATAAACTTACAGAAATGTTAAAGCTGATGTCGCAACAACATTACGTGTAAAAGTTACTTTTTATACTTTGATGAAACAAACTTATAAAAACTTACTGTAAGGTATGTTAATAATATTGTTGCAATGTAATTATTATAATATAGCAGGTCAAACTTTGTAGCAACACAATTTTCGCAACGTACTTTTAAAAACATTGCCGTTGCTTTGCAAATACAAATTATTGTAACTTAGAATTATGATATTTGAACAATTTATCTAAATAAATATAAAAATTTCCAAATAACCACAATGTTTCAGACTTAGCGTTGTCATAACTCCAATGAACAACTTTACGAATACTTAAATAGGAAACTTAATCACAACTTACTATCATAATCTTGCTGAAATTTACGTTAATACTAGCAGGTAATAGAAGCAGGTAGGCTATTAATTATTTTGTGGAAGCAGTAACCTAATGTTGTTATACGTAGTCTATCGATAGTACAATCAACAGCATATCAGGTTACTACAAACTGTCAAATTTCCCTAATGGATAGTAAACTCTAATGCTTCGAGATAAAGTTGAAAAACGATCGACTAAATTTGACAGTTTTGGATAGCATGTGCTGTTGACCCTGTACCTATCGTACTTCGTGATACTAGATCATATCAAATAGATATAGTATCGACAAAATTCAATATGTAGTATCGGCTACTTTTCGTTTTTAGGGTTCCGTAGTAATCTACGAACCCTTATAGTTTCGCCATGTCCGTCTGTCCGTCTGTCCGCGGGTTTCCTAAGAAACCCTTGGTACTACAGAGCTGAAACTTGGCATGATTATACATATGAATCACGCCGACAGAACTGTAGAGTAAAATCTTAGAAAAAAAATTTTTTTTCGGGTGTCTCCCATAGACGTGAAAGGGCGATGATTTTTTTTTTATCGCCAATATTTTTTAGTGGGAAGTCATAGGATAGCATATTAAAAGATAAAAGGGGTTTACTAAGAACGTTTTTCGATTCAGCACTCCGTTTGCGAAATATAAATTTTTAAAGTGAAAATTTTTGTCAAACACAAGTGTCCCCCCTCTACCTGCTAAACGGTTGTTTTTAAAAATGTGGAAAAATTCACGTTGATAGAATATATAACGAAATTAAAAGGAAAACTATCTCACATAACTTGGTCCTTCAAGTTTGCGAGTAATAGTCGACTAAGTGCCAAACACTGTTGGGATTAATAAGAATATATTTACTAATATAAGATCCTTGGTACTACAAAGCTGAAATTTGGCATGGTCATAGATATTGATGGCGTCGACAGATCTAAAATATAAAATTTTGGAAAAAACATTTTTTCGGGTGTTTCCCATAAACGTGAAAGGGCGATGGATTTTTTTTTCTCGCCGATACCATCGAATTGAATGTCATAGGATAGATTTTTAAAATATAGAAGGGGTTTTTTACTAAGAACGTTTTTCGATTCAGCACTCCGTTTGAGAAAAAATATTTTTAAAGTGAAATTTTTTGTTAAAAACAAGTTTCCGGGGAGGAGACTACCAGCTAAACGGTTGTTTCTAAAAATGTGAAAAAATTCACGGTTATAGAATATACAACGAAATCAAAAGAAAAACTATCACACATAAGTTGGCTCTTCAAGTTTGCGAGTATAGTCGATCAAACGTTTTTGGGATTAATAAGAATATGTTTACAAGGTTCCACGCTAAAAGTGAGGGGAGGTCAAAAGCCAAACTGTAACATATTGACATTTTAGGTGTCGTTAGATAGTTTTTTGGGGGTGTTAATTACGAAAATGACATCAAAATTATTTTAACAGCAGGTTGATATTATTTCTAACAGTAATATTGCCGTAAAAAAAAACAAAAAAAAATTCGCGCTCGCTTCGCTCGCGAATTTTATACTTACATTCAGTTGTATTTAGACCAAAACAAAAATTATTTCCGAAATTACAAAAACAAAAACTATCACACATAAGATGGCCCTTCAAGTTTGCGAGTAATAGTCGACCAATTGCCAAACTTAGTTGGGATTAATAAGAATATATTTACTAATATTAGATCCTTAACAGTACAGAGCTAAAATTTGGCATGGTCATACATACCTATTGATTGTGGTGAAAAATCTAAAAAATAAAATGGTGGAAAAAAAAATTTTTCGTGTGTTTCCCATTAACGTGAATGGGCGATGGGGATTTTTTCTAGCCAATATCATCGAGTGCGTTATCATAGGATAGCTTTTTAAAAGATAGAAGGGGTTTACTACAAACGTTTTTCGATTCAGCAATCCATTTAGGACACATTAATTTTTATAACGAAAAAAAATGTGGAATAATTCACGAGGGTAGCATTTACGACGAATTGTACCCTAATCCAAAATGGTTGACATACAAGATTCCACGCTAAAAGTGAGGCGAGCCGAAAGCCAAGCTGTAACATATTGACATTTCAGGTGTCGTTTAATAGGTTTTTGTGGGTGCTAATTACGAAAACGACATTAAAAATATACACCTATATTTGATATTATTATATTATTCCTTACAATAAAATTGTCGCAAAAAAAAAAAAAATTCGCGCTCGCCTCGCTCGCGCATTAAACACTTCCATTCAGATATATTTATGCCAAACTTTTTAATACATTTGTTTATGATACTAAGTATAGTATTTGGGGATTTTAACATCAACTATGACAATATGCTTGTAGAATTAAGAGGCCAGCTGCATATTTGAACCATGCTGCTACGGAACCCTACAATGCGCGTGGCCCGACACGCTCTTGGCCGGTTTTTTATTACAGGGATAGGGATTTAACTATGAAACACATAAGTTGATGTTTTATCATATACCTACTTTATGTTATAATTTTTGTTATTAATGTTTATATTATTATTTTTAAGTAACTGCAGCGGCCGACCGGCCAAACAGGGTCAAGCTGAAAACCAGCGCTGTACAATTTTTTGTACAGCACAATGCTGAGCTTGGCTCCTTTTGCTTAGGTTAATCTAGTTCTTACTTTTTACTTTTTATTGCTAATTTAGTCACTGTATCGTAACTTTAGCAATAAACATGATTTCACTTCATTTCATTTCATAAATTTATTTTTGAACCTTCATTTTACTATTCTATCACAACAATAATAAATATTCAAAACATTGAAAATCTATAAGTTTTTTTTAAATAGATAGAGTAATTCAAGAGGAAGTTTTACCCTATATGTATAGAATTAGCACCCGGGCAAAGCCGGGGCGGGTCGCTTAATTATTATCATAAGGAATTTAAGGAATAATCAAAGGCATATCATAATTATTATGTATAATGAATACATATGTAAATCACCTGAGAGTTCATACTTTCATAGCCTTTCATAATTTCATTTATCATTGCCAGATTTGCCAGATCGGGAAAGCGTTTACCTGGAAATATCTTAAATTACTTTTATCTCTTATTATTTTATATATGAAAAATAAATACCATCTAGTCAAATAATAATTTTATGGATTGAAAAACATTTTGTTTACTTATTAATTACTTTATGAAACAATATTAGTTAATTGTTTTGCCACGAGTTGCGTGTCGTCAGTTTTGATTTACCCTGAGTTAAAGGAAATAGTTCACATTTGACAACACCAAATCAATATGGCGGATTTCGTTACATCCGCCACTATTGAATGAGACTTTTCCAACAGTTTCCAACGCCGCGCCGGCCCAAATCAAAATGCCAAAAATTAATAAATTAATAAAATTAATAAAGATTTGGCGTAACTGTATTAAAACTAAGCCATAAATCCTTTTTAAATAAACAGTAGAATTATTAAACTCTACGTTGCAGTCAATGTTGCCAGGACATCCCGCTTTTCCGCTTTTTTGGGTAGAATTTTTGAAAGTCGAAAATTAATGTTTCAGCTAATAAAAATACAAAGTTACATAAATCGCTTTCTAAAACAAACAATCTGACATGGTACATATGTACTAATTAATGATAGTAATTAAAATCGATAGTATTCTATAGTTTAAATACAATAATAATAATAATATTCCACACATTACAACACATTGACTTAGTCCCACAGTAAGTTCCGAAAGGATCGACTTATGTTATGTGTACTAAGAATCAACGGTATATAAATAAATAAATAAATATACATCCATGACTCGAAAGCAAACACAAATATTCATCATTATAATACCGGGATTCGAACCCAGGACCGCTCATAAAATTAATAATTTCAGGGTTCCGCACTCTGTACCAAAAACGGAACCCTTATAGGATCACTTCGTTGTCTGTCTGACTGTCCGTCTGTCAAGACCCTTTTCTCAGGAACACGTGGAGGTATCAAAATGAAACTAATAACAAATACTCAAATCTGCAATCCCTTGCAGCAGTGATAAAATCAAACTTCTAAGTCAACGCAATCAAAAGATACGACCTTTTATGCTCCATTTATGGAGCTATCGGCGGCAGATATTTAAATTACGAACAAGATTACCGGTCGCCGTTGTGAAATATATGTTATTTATTAAAACATTATAGATACTATAATCCAACCACCTAGTTTTAAAGATCACAACCCATCCTAACTCATGTAGTGATAAATCAAAAATCGCCAAAAGTGATCATTTATTTTATTCAATGTTACCGCATGGTTTAGCTATTGTCGTGTTCTCCAGAATTGTTTGATTACCACAAAAAAGAGAAACACCTTGGAAAATGGCCATAAACAAAGGGGTTCGATGATTATAATATGGGAGCTGTGCTGTGGCCACAGGCGCCATCTTGGATTTTCTCAACCTCGTTAGATCGATAGAGGATGTTGAGGTGATCAAAAAGTGTAAAGGGTAAAGTATTTTGTCGTTTCATCACCAGGAACCGAGATATAATTGTCGATTTCAATCTGAAATTTAGTAGAGCAATGCTCTCCTTTTAGATAGAATTTGAGCCCCACCTCCTCCCGGATTGGACAAGTATTTCTCCATGACTGTACTGTCGTTGTTGTCCAGGCAAGACCATATCGTTGATGTGCAGCAGGAAAAGAGTCACCGAGAGAACGGACCCCTGGGGAACTCTGGCGTCAGTAGCCATAAGGTCAGAGGAGCAGCCATTGATGATTACTCGGACCTACCGTTAACTCAGGAAGTCTGCCATCCAGCTAAAGAAGTTGGCAGGTTCACCGTACGCAGGAAGCTTGTATGCCAAACCCTGTCAGACGCCTTCGAAATATCCAATTTGTTTGTCGATGGCTTCGCCCCAGCAATGCATGTCATAGACTAGAAGATCCCCAGTAGACCGTCCCCGGCGAAACCCGTATTGACGAGCACTGAGTAGTTCGTTGTCTTCAAAATTCAAGTTATGTTAGCAGCTGCTATTAAGTATCCTTTTCATAACCTTGCAGAGTATGGAGATGAAGGCGATAGAACGATAGTTGCAGGGGTCGGCACGGCTACCCTTTTTGAGTACTGGTTGCACGTTTGCAAGCTTCCAGGACTTAGGTACAGTTTCAGTCTTAAGGGAGAGGCTGTACAAGCGTGTCAGTACAGGAGACTATAGTACCTCAGACTTCAGTAGGTATTCCACCCGGACCATTTGCTTTATTCTCGTGTAGACTCTGTGATGCTTTGCGATCCTCTTTATTATGTATTGTGACTTCCGGCTTTGAGAAGTCACAGCGAGGTATTGATGGCGGCTGCTGAGAACCAGTGTCCAGACGAGAATTTGCGAAGAGATCTGCTTTTTTTTTGCGGAGTGAGCTAGTGGCCCATCAGGTTTCTGCATGGGAGGAGGTAGCATTGGACGGCAGAAATTGGTTTCGACAGACTTTGATAGACACCAGAATTGCTTACTCCCGGAGGGTAACTGATATAATGTGGTCGATGCTCTTTTCTTCGAGAGAATCCTCTTAGCCCAGATTTCGCGATCGCAGAAGGTGCAGTCTTCCCCCGAGAAGAAGAGGCAAGAAACTCTTAAAGGTATTGCTCTTTTCAAATAATAACCTTATTTTCCAATGACATAAAATGTAAGGTTAGCCTGGAGCTAAGTAATTTATTCCCATGGTTTCCTGACTGACAGATAATCATAAATTCTGTAATAGCCCTTTTTACAAAGTTTTTGTTTAATTAATTTCTCTTAAATTTACATCCAGTTTATGTTTGGATCTGGTATTTACATTGGGACTATCAATATTTTTTTTAAACAAATGTTCGTTATTCTTTACGTACAAAAGATATTGCTATTATATGTACTGGGATGCAAAAGTCAGAATGTCTATTTACTCAATTCTATTTCTGAGAGACATTCTGGGTCTCATTTGATAAACTGCCTTTCCTCTTACGACACCCACGGAAAGAGATGGGGTGGTGTTGTTCTCAACTGATCACCACACGGGCGAACAACACATGCATTGAACGTAAGGGGTCATCCGAAAATGAACATATTTGTAGCCGATGATAAGACGCAAAGAAGTGCCGTATCTCATCCCAATCTACTGACTCGTATCGCCAAACTCTCCTAGTGCCCTTTAAGACTATCGCCTGGAGGAGAGCCTATCGATACAGACTTAACAAGATAGTGGTTGGATGTTCCCAGTGGGACTGAAATCGCTACTGAGTGTCTGTCTGGATCGTTTTTCAGCAGATGGTTTAAGTACATCCGGTACCCTCGTCGCTTCGTTCACCAGCTAGGTGCAGAAATCCAGCGATAGTGCAAATTTGCACGTCTCTCTTCCAGCATGGTCAGCTAGTTTTATTATATGGGAACAGCCATTCACTGTGGTGGGCATTAAAGTTCCCCAGAAAGACAAGTTATAACGCATTGTTGGGCTTTATCTGCAGTCTCAATCCAAAAACTAACTCGTTTTTTGGAATCTGTAACATCGAATCCGACCTTAGGCCGAATTTCACTCGAATCGGGCGGGACAACTTGATTTACGCCGCCATTTATAAAACCACCATCTTGAAAAAATATGTCATCAGTCATTATGCGTCTTGAAACCCTCTATTACATTTTGGCTAGAACCTCCAATTTATATCTAATAGTGAAGGCGATATGGCTGTTTGTTTTTCTATGGCGGCCGTCGTTTTGAGAATTTTCAAAAAATTATGTCACCTTGTAGATCTTAACTGGGATATGTTACAACACTATATTGTTTAAGCTCCTCCGGTTCAAAACCTATAGGGTACTCCCGTTGACCTAGAATCATAAAATTTGACATGAAGCAATGTTTTAGGTAGTTGAATCCCAAAAAAATAATAATTTTGCGATTATAAACTTATTTGCAGTTTTTAAACTAACCGCGACCTATGTCGATGTGTGGGGACAACATTTCTCCAACGGCAAAGTTAAGTTTCTAATTTATCTTTTAATGGAAAAATCTTTAAAACTCGATTTACATGATGAACGAACTGTTTACTTAATTAATTAAAAGTTTGTACGGAGCCCCCCGTGCGCGAGTCCGACTCGCACTTAGCCGGCTTTTGCGTAATTTTTTTTTTGATCAGTTAGAACTATTTACTTCGAAAATATATAGAAATATTTAATATTATAAGAATTTTAAAGGCTTTTTATTTAACTTATAGTTAAGTAATAGGAGATTATAGGTAACATAAATAAACTTTTCCTGGCCCAAAACTTCAGGTGAAATAAAAAAACTACGTAGTTTTTATGTAATTTCAAATCTCCCGATTTCTCTTGCATAACTTGAATTTTTAATTTAACCACATTTTTCTTTGCTTTGGCAACACTAGATCGACGCCATCTCTGCATTTCCGCCTAACGCCGGTGCACTGCACTTAGAGATACTCGCCGGTGTGTTTTGTATGCGCCAGTCGCTATCGACATTTTAATACAATAAATTGAACAAGATGTCTAATGTAAGTAGATTTATGTAGGTACTTGTTTATAATTAGGTAGCATGGTATGCAACATTTTAGATATTCGTCTTCTGTACGCACAGCTTAATCTTCTAAACGGATTATTATAGGGTTTGGTCTGGCACGCTTCTGAATCAATGTGTGTAGGCATCCACTTCTAAATTCCCACGGAAACGGGAATTCTATAAGTTCATACTATTTATGTCGGTAGGTATACTCTGCAGGGCGATTGATGCCTCGTGGTACCAATCAAACTTCAGCCTGCGGCTGCACTGCACCAACCTGTAGTTTTATCTTCTTATTTATGTACGAGTACCTATGTCAAATGTCGATATTATCTAAAACCAGCAATTAGGAAGATTCTGGAAAATAAGTTTCTTAATTGCTGGTGTGATTGGTATTACCCGGTTGCATTAAAAGAATGGGTCTGGTAATCGCGACGCTTGAGAGGATTTGGTTAGGGTTCCTTTTTTAACATTTTATTAAAAGCTTTCATTTAATTCGCAATGTTTGTAGGCATATTACTACAAACATTGGTTTGTATTATTATTATTTATTTATCATTTTAATTTGCAACTACAAAAAAACTCGCTTGTGTTGCAGTCCCATAATTATCAGGTTATCACCCTGCGTCTATTGGTAGAGCGAGTAAACTCAACCTTAAGTCTTGTCTCCCAACGGGGGGAGGTTATTAGGTACCTACCTACCTAATTATAAAGCACTGGATTCTCTGCGTCATCTCAGGAATAGGGTCGGGTCAATTATTTTTTTTTTAAATATTTATACCTATTATTGATATGTTGAATTTTTCATTAGATTGATCGTGAAATGATGTTACAGCTTTCCCTGCGGTCGGTTGAATCGGTTGAAATCAATAAGGAATATACAATAGAGCCTGGATAGCTGTTCTGGGTGCTGCCTCCCATTATTTAAGTTATTAATTAAAAAAAATATCTAGGTATCTTGTAATATACATACATATACAAGGTGTTTCAAAAAAACCCAAAAAAATAATAATTCAAAATTAATTAAAATTAAGGTTATTGCACAGCTCTATTACTAATTGACAAGTATGTCATATTAATTATATGAAACTTTCATTTCGTAAATGTCAAACCGTGCAACTGATTACTAGAGTTGCGACTAGAGTTTCACTTTTAAAATTAAATTTTGGAATTTCTTTTTTTTGGGTTTTTTTGAAACACCTTGTATAGGTATACTAGATAAGCAGCATGACAGTGCCACCAAGATTGGACCACTTTTCATCTTTACACTAATCAGACCTATCATACTGGGAATTGCATAACATAAATAATTGTGTCTCATTACTAAAAAGTTGCCAAATTTTACTTGTTTACCAATTCCAAATTTTTTCTAAATTTGTAAAGTATTGTTTTCGGTACCAGTGTGCAGTATCCTTATTCAAAAACAGACATCCTTATTGTTATGATTTAATGTTTTTAGTTTCAATTCTTTTTTGCTTTATGCTACGATATTAGCCTTTGTAAGCTACTTTATAATATAGCTACAGATATGGTACACCACCAACAAAATAGCCAACCCCTAATTCCGTGGCTACAGAGAGATAAGATTAAAATTTATCGGACAACACATTTTATGGAACAATTTTAAATTTGTCTGAGTAAGTAGTGCTGCATTATTTAATTAACTTACTAAGTTCGTCCGTATATGTTCAGGTGTATGTTTTTTGAGCAATAGCCATAATAAGTGTCCTCGGCGGTCGGGGCAGCCTATGGAGACTTAGAATTTTCACGAAATTTTGACTGTTTTTTGGTTTGCGTCAGAGTGTTAGCAAAGGGGCAAAAAAAATTTTTTTTTTCCCTTTATAAATGAGTGGGGGCCCAAAAACTTGGTAAAATTACGGTAGGCGGCGTGCGGTGTCATAATGACCCCCCATTTTCTCGCCGGAAATGTATAGAGAACCTTTTTAGGAACAACGTTTGTATGGGCCACATTTCGATGTGGCCCCCCCCGTTGCCCCCAGGGCCCCTCCTCTAAGAGGGACCTGGGGCCACCGCGATTTTATTACGCGAATTGACTCAGTCTACGATGCCAATCAACCGCCCCATACATCACTGCGCTCCGAGGCCTCGTTGGGGCCTCAATGGGACCTTGCCCCTTATGAGTAACAACCACCTCTGGGGCCTCGTTTGCTCATAAGGGGCAGGGGCCCAAACGAGGCCCCGGAGCGCAAAGTGTTGTATGGGGCGGTTGATTGGCATCGTATACTGAGTCGATTCGCGCAAAAAAATCGCGGGGGCCTCAGGTCCCTCTTAGAGGAAGGGGCCCTGGGGGCCACAAATGGGGCCGCATTGAAAAGTGGCCTATACAAACGTTGTTCCTAGAAGGGTCTTCTATACATTCCCGGTGAGAAAATGGGGGGTCATTATGACACCGCACGCCGCCTACCGTATTTTTTTAAAGTTTTGGGCCCCCACTCATTTATAAGGGGAAAATGTTTTTTTTTTTTGCTTGGGAACATAGAAAATTATTGGTTAGCCCCTTTTCCGATACTTCGACCCTGTAACAATGGGGTTGTGCCGACATGATAATCTTCACCATAAATCCAGTATCAAAATGGCTATTTGTTAGAAATTGAAGAATGAAATAAAAGCAATCAATATAAATTGCTTTTATTTCATTCTTCAATTTTTAAAATTACATGAGCCGTGACTCATGACCGCTAACTACTTAAAGCTCAAAGCGATGAAAATACAATTTCTATCAAATATATTTTTTAATTATGTATCTACAGGATAAAATAACTTTTCTTACCTATCCTGAAGGTGTCTTTCTAAGCACTTACTACTTATTCGGACAAATTTAAAATTGTTCCATGTAATGTTTTGTCCCGTATATTTCAATTTTACATATCTCCCTGTAGCTATAGAATTAGGAGTTTGTTTTTTGGTGGTGTACCATATCTGTAAGTATAATTTAAAGTAATTTGCGAAGGCTATTATTGTCGCATACAATAAAGAATATTAAATTTTAAATTGTAAAATAAAGATGTTAAATTGTTTCAGGAACAACGACCTGTTAAAAGAAGTAAACATTTGCATCAATGTCACGTAAATATTTACGAACTGTTATTCGTACAGAATCCAATAAACCTCCATCTATCAGCATTCGAAATGATTCTCCATCTGTGAACATTAAAAATGAATGTCCACCTATCAGCATTCCAGATAAATCTCCACTTCTCAGTACCACTCCTCAAACATTTGAATTGCCTGTGCCTTTGCTGTTAGATGTTTCCAATGCTAGTAAATTAGTTGTACCTCTAACTGTCTGCAATGAGCCCACAATTATGTCTTCTCCATTTAATGTCCCTTCATCATCAGTAAATGTTGAGACCATTGCATCTACAGATACAAATGAAACAAATTTAAATCAAGATTTAAAACGGTGGGCTATTGAAAATAAAGTTACTCAGAATGTTTTCAATAGTCTATTAGGAATTTAAAAAAAAGTTAATTGTGTTGAGGAACTAATAAATCTCCCTTCTGATTATCGAACTATTTTAAAAGTGAATAAAACAAGCAATATTATTAGTACCAGTTCAGGCAACTATTACCATTTTGGATTAGCAGAAGGAATATGTTATATATTGAAAAACAATGACAGAACATTGATTGATCCAGTAATCTGCTTTGATTTAAATATTGATGGTTTACGACTAACAAAAAGTTCTGGTAGCCAATTTTGGCCGTTACTTGGCAGTATCTGTTCAAGCAAAAAGCCATTCCTTATAGGTGTTTGGCATGGTTATAAAAAACCTAAGCATCCTAATGAAATACTCGGCCCATTTATAACAGAATATTTAGACTTAAAAGTATCTGGTTTATTGTATAACAATCAAAAGAAAAATATTTATTTGTCCAAAATAATTTGCGACGCGCCAGCCAAATCATTCGTACTGTGCATAAAAGGACACAATTCTTATTTTGGGTGCACAAAATGTATCACTGAAGGCACTTACTTATGTAATAGAATGTGTTATGGTGACTTAAATGCAGCATTACGAACAAATAGCCATTTTCGTACTGGGTTATATGGTGAAGATTATCATGTCGGCACAACCCCATTGTTACAGTTGGAAATCGATTTAATTATAAACATTCCATTGGATTATATGCACTTAGTGTGTTTAGGTGTCATGAAGAGATTGATCTCATTTTGGTGTAAAGGCAATATCTCCATACGAATGATGGTAAATGACTTAGATGATGTTAACAAAACAGTTCTAGATCTGAGGAATCACTTGAGCTATAAAGATTTTGCACGATTACCGAGGCCTATTTCTGATAGTGAAAGATGGAAAGCTACGGAATTCAGGCAGTTTTTACTTTACTTAGGACCTATTGTGTTAAAGGGTAATGTTAAGGACAGCGAGCAAATAACGAGACAAACACTTTTTCGGGAAGTCTTCTCGAGCGCCGGAGGGGCGCTCGGGGAAGCCGCATCGGGGCGAACCCCATGGCGGCGAAAATCTGTCGCGGCCTATGAAAATAGGCCGGTCATTGGGACTGCCTCTGACCCTACATGCGTGTAGGGTGAGGGGGCTATTATTGCTCCCCCCGACAGGGAAGGCAAGAGCGCACCTTCGGCTGTCGTAGGGAGCATTTTGGGGGACGCGGGCGGGCGGGAAGAGGCGACGCTACCATACAATGGCTACGCCGACAGTTCCCGCCCATCCGCTGTCTGTCAAGTAAGTCTGTCACTGGGCCCTCTCACACGGCCCTGTGGTTGGAACACAGCGCGTAACGTGTGAGAGTGACCCATTCATCAGTCATGTAACCGTCAGCGGCCGTCGGCCCGCTACAGTTACATGACCGAGTTGGAATGTCGAGGGGGGGACTAAGGGGGATCGACTTCTCGTTTAAAAGGTACCGAAGGGTACTAAAGGAGAAGGGGAAAGAGTGAAGTGATGGTGCGGGCAAAGAGCTCTTTGCCCGCTGTGAAAGACAAGCCTCCCTTTTTTTTTTTTTTTTTTTTTTTCCCCATCTAGGGAGGGAGGGACCCAAGGTTGGTGCAACCTATGCTGCTTCCCATGACCCACCACCGCATTCGCGGTTTGGTCGCCGCCATGGGAAGCAATATGGGACGGGTGGAAGCCTGGTGGAGCCTTGCAGCCGTCCTGCCACAGGGCTAAAGACAGACTGCCCAGCTCCACCTCGCCCACCTTGGTCTTGCGTGGAGGGATCTAGGGGGGTCTCGTTGGTGAAATGTGATTGCGCGCTTGAAGACCGGGCAGGAGGTGTGATTCGCCGGGTGTGCGCCTCCGCAGATAGCGCAGGTCGGCGGGTCCTCTCGGGGGCGTGGGCAGTCGGCGGCGGCGTGCGGGCCTCCGCAGCGCACGCACGCGATGGGACGGTGGCATTGCTGCGAGGAGTGCCGAAAGGCCTGGCAGCGGTGGCACTGCGCTGGGCCCCTCTTCCCCCTCCATGCCTCGATTTTGACCCCCGGCATATTGAGGAGCTCCGTGATGGAGTATATGCCGGGGATCAGGTTGGGGGTTTTAGTGAGGGACACATGAAAGAGACATCCGGGGCGGCCAGCGCGGGCCCGGATGTGTCTCACGTGCGTCGGAGCGAAGCCCTTACCTTCGAGGGCTTTTTTAATCTCCCCGGGGTCGGTTGAAGCAGTAAGGCCACGAATGGCCACTTTGAGGCCCATCTCCTCGGGGGGTGTGTAGGAGAACCAGCTCACCCCCTCCTCCCTCTCTAGCTTGGAGAGGTAGGCTTGAATGAGCTGGTACTCGTTGCCCTCTGGCGGGGTGAATCGAACACCCTCACCGTAGGGGCGGGCGTTCGGGGGGTGGCCTAGCTGCTCAGCCAGGGCTGCGAAGTGCGCCGTCCAGTTGGGCAGCTTCTCCACCACGAGTGGCGGGTAGTGCCCTTTCGGAGCGGCAGCGGCGCTAGCGGCGGCGGCGGTGGCAGTGGTGGTGGCGGCGGCGGTGGCGGCAGTGGTGGTGGTGGTGGTGGTGGTGGCGGCGGCGGCGGCAGCGGCGGCGGCTGTAGTAGTCGCCGCAGCGGTGTTACCAGCAGGCGGCGGCGGGGGCGGAGGGGGCGGTGGGCCAGTGAGGGCGCCCGCGTAAGTCGCGGCTGGTCTCACTGGCCGTGGGGCAGGCCCGGGCGCCCTCGTTGGGGCGGCGGGTTTCGGCGTCGGTGGCGGTCGCGCCTGTTTTGGCGCAGGGGGCGCTACGACTCTGGGAGCTGGCCCTGGGTGTAGCTCGGGCCACTTGGGCCAGTTAGTTGGGGTGGTGTAGGAGGGGCCCGGGGCCTCAGTCCTCTGCAACCCGGGAAGCGGCGGGGCAGACGGCGGGCGAAGCACTGGCGACTTCACGCCGCCGCGGCGCTCCGGCGCTGGCGGCGCGTCGCCCGTGGGGGCGTTGGGCCTAGCCGCAGGGGTTGGGATGCGCGACTCCCGCTTTTCGCGCTGTGGCTTTGGAGGTTGGGGTGGTGGAGGCATAGGCTCTTGGAGCCTCTGCTTCGGCGCCGGGGGACCGGGCGGGCAGGGGGCGGGTTGAGGTAGCGGTTGCGAAGTAACGGGCTTCCGCCCGGTACTTACCGACCTGCTACGTCGGGGGTCCCTCGGGTGCAGGGGGACGGGATCTCGCTGAGGGCGCTTGGCAGCTGCGGCGGGCGGTGAGGCTCCCTCTTCACGCTCTTTCCGCTTCTGGCGGGTGGGTGGCAAGGTGAGCTCCAGGTTGGTCAGGGCCTTCAGCGCCCTCAAGGACGCTTCGTCGGCGGGGTGGAGCGGTTCTTCGGGAGCTCCGGAGAGCTCGATGTCCTTTATCCGGACGTATGCAGCGAGCCACAGCTGCATCTCCCGGGACAGGAGTCCCGAGGCGCACAGCCGTGAGACCATCACGATGTCCGACTCAAGTCGGACACGGGGTGATGAGCTCGCCGCACTCGCCCGGATTTCGACGTACGGGCTCGTCGTCGGTGGTGAGTCGGGCCCCTCCGGGGTTGCGAACCCGGGGGAGGACCGCGGTGTAGCGGGGGCCGGCGGTGGGGGCGGCGCGCTCGAGCGCGCCCGCCCACTTCCGTCCATGGCACACGCGGGGGTCAAACACTAGGTTCGAAACAGCACTTACACTTAGACAACACAAAACTAGGTCTAACACAAGGCGCAGTCCGAAGGTGGGTAGATCCGAATAACAATAATCCGAGCTACCCCCTGGCTGAAACGACACAATTACACAGAATAAAATCCCGCTGCGGGTAGGAAGAGACTACCCGCAGTAGTTGGCCGCGCTCACTTGAGCACCAAGCGAGGGGCCAACGGTGTCGCGGCGTGGACTCGAGCGCGTGTATGGTAGGAGGGACCCGGGTCAACCTACTACTACCATATGTGAACGAGACGATCCTTTCCGGCATCCGACAAACACGTTTCCGGCACGACCTAGACAAAATACTTAACTCTCGCAACTAGCCGATCACAACAGGAGTGGAGCGCCGAGAACAACCGCAAGGCACCGTGCGAGCGGGATAGCAGTGCGAGACGCGGCAAGAAAGAGACGGCGCAACGGAACAATGGGAATCGGCGCGACAGAAAAACTCGGCACTCTGATTGGCGGACGGAATAATGTAGACGTTGTGATTGGTTAATTGTTTAGGCTAGTTTAGAATATAAGTCGCGCATTTTGCTTGTAAAATCGTAGTCAGCAGTAGTCAGCAGTAGTCAGCAGTAAGCGATCGACAAGTGAAGAACTCTCTCAAGCGAAGGAAAATAAACCCTACTGAAGAACTCAACCTGTGTTTCAATACAGTCCACCACAGAAGATTTTCGAGCCGGATCTACAGCGTTTCGAAACGGATCTACAGCGTTTCGAGCCGGATCTACAGTGTTTCAACGGTTCTGCAGTGGGAAGAGCGAAGAATGGTCCTCACCAGAAGCCAAGCCGGGACCGAAGAACAGTCGGGTCAAGCGGTAGTGTTCGAGCAGTCGCCGCGCTCTCCGTCAGCCGAGACGAGTGCCCCTCCCACCTCCGCGGGGGTGCACCCTTCCCTCACTCGTCAGAGAGAGGCACTTCTTCCCATTACGTCGGAGGGAGAAGTGGGATCGTCAGCGGGAAAGCGGACGGAGCGTGAGCGCGAATGCGAACACGAGTTGGAGCGCGAACGCGAACGTGAGCACGAACGGGACCTAGACGAACGACGCCGCCGGCAAAGGGAATGGGCGGAATTCATGGAAGAGGGCGAACATTCTCGGCCTACGCACGCTCACCCGAGAAAAACGCGATCAATTACGTCGAGGAGATCAACTGCTAGCGCCGTGGCCCGCCTGAAGTATGAAGCTGAAGAGAAGCTGGCTGCTATCAGACGGAAGGAGCTGCAACTGGAAGCGCGCCTTGTACAAATGAAGCTAGCTAGCGACATGGCGGCCGTAGAAAGCGACGGCAATAGCGAGGAAGAGGACGCTAATCGGGTGGAAGAGAGGGTCAACTACTGGCTTACCAAACAGCGGATTGAGTCGGAGACGCTACGGGGGGAGTCCTCGAGGCCATCGGCCTCGGCTGTGACCGAGACACCAGCACCGCAACCGTCGGGGGCTGAAAGGCAAGCACCGCAACCTTCAGGGGCTGAGAGGCAAGCACCGCAACGTCGAGTCGAATGGGATACTCCAAGGAGGAAGCGTTCACCTACGCCGGTCGAGACAAGAAAGCGAGGAATAGAACAGCTGGCTGAAACCTTGGACAAGATGATGAGGAACCGACCGCCGCCGAGACAAGCTACAGACCTGCCTATTTTTTCCGGAGCTCCGTCGGAATGGCTTCAATACAAGGCAGCCATGGAGGAGACTACGCGACTGTACCGATTCACTGCAATCGAGAACCTGGCCCGTATAAGGAACAGTCTGCGAGGGGAAGCCAAGGAAGCAGTAGCACCCCTCCTGAGTGCAGCGACGCATCCGGACCAGGTCATGTATACCCTGGAGCAGTGTTTCGGCCGACCCGAGGTGCTAATGGATCGGGTGCTGGAAGATTTGAAGCGTCTGCCGAAGCTAGGAGGAAGCGCGTCAGAGTTGAACACGTTCTCCGTCAAAGTGCTGAACGCTGTCGCCGTGTTGAAGAAACTGAAGCTGAAGTACCTACACAACCCTCTGATGGTACGCGAGATCCTGGAAAAGCTGAGCCCTTATCTGAAGTCAAAATGGTGTGACTTCGCGGAGGAAGACGAAGATTACGATGGGGACACTACTCCGGAGATAGTGGCATTATCTCATTTCTTGATGAGAGAAGCGGATCGGGCATTGAAACACGGCTACTGCCCGCCAGCGGCGACAACGACTAAGAAGGAGGCGCTACCCGCGAGGAAAAAGGAAACAAGGAAGTCTGTCTTCACTAGCAGCGCTGAAACTGAAGACGTCGGCGTTCAGAAGACAGCAAGTTGCGCAGCCTGTGGTCAAGAACATTGGCTGTCCAAATGCCCAAAGTTTAAGAAAATGGAAATCCAGGAGCGTTGGGACCTGGTAAAAGGCGCTGGATTGTGCTTCAAATGCATCAGCAAGAGGCACAGGAAGATTAACTGCCGAGCTAAAGGATGCGGAGTCAATGGATGCAAGAGATGGCATCATCAATTGTTGCACTCTGCAGAGGGCGCTGGCAAAGAGGAGCCAACAGCGACCTTCACTGAAGAACAGGAAACAGTTGCAGCCTCTATCACGACTGAGAAGGAGGTCAAGCTGAAGATATGTCCAGTCACTGTGTCGGGATCCAAGGGGAAGGCTCGGATCTATGCCTTGTTCGACGAGGGATCGACGGTGACCCTGCTGGATGGGAAGGTGGCACAAGCAATCGGTGCGGAGGGACCAGCCAGAGTCCTGAATATGCGTGGAATTAACGCCGATCGCCGGGAGATAAAGAGCCGCCTAGTCAAGTTGAAGATCAGCGGGAGAGACAAGAAGGAGTATACGATCTCAGCAAGGACTATCACTGGCATGAACATTACCAGTCAGCCGATACCGGAGAAGCTGCTGCAGCTGCAACATCTGAAGGACCTGGATCCAGAAGAGCTGTGCTATAAAGTAGCGAAGCCACAGCTATTGATCGGATCAGACAACTGGCATCTTATTGTCTCACGAGAGCTGCGATTGGGAAAGAAGGGTCAGCCAGCCGCTTCCAGAACACAACTCGGCTGGGTGATACATGGAAGCATTCCCACAAGGATTGTGAAACAGGAAGAGGAAGTGCTTCACATCGCGACCGTTGAGCATCACAAGGAGTTGGAAGATGCAGTGAAGAAACACTTCAGCGTGGATGCTCTGGGGATATCACTCCACCCCAGAGTAAACAAGAGCGACCAACGGGCCATCAACATCTTTGAGAAAACGGCGAAGCGAAGAGAAGATGGTCAATACGAGGTGGGACTACCGTGGTGCGAGGATGATGTCAAGCTGCCTCAAAGCTACAACGCCGCCCTACGAAGATTGAAGAATCTGGAACAGAAATTAGAGAGGAATCCTAGCGAGCAAAAGATGTATGAAGAGCAAGTGAACAACCTGGTAACGAAGGGCTACGCTGAGAAATGCGATGGATCGGAAGCCAACAGTCCGGTCGCCTGGTACCTGCCACATTTCGCAGTGAAGAACATAAACAAGCCCGGGAAGTTTCGAATGGTGTTCGACGCAGCGGCCAAGTCATGCGGCAAGAGCTTAAACGACTTTATATTGGAGGGCCCCGACTTGCTTCGATCACTACCAGCTATTTTGTTCCAATTCAGAGAAGAAGCGGTAGCAGTAACGGCTGACATTCAAGAGATGTTCCTTCGCGTCAAAATAAGAAAAGAAGATCAGCCCGCCCAGATGTTCTTGTGGAGAACAAACAAAGAAGAACCTCCCGTGCAGTACAAGATGACTTCGATGATATTTGGAGCACGGAGTTCACCGTTTCTGGCACACAGCGTGAGAAATAGAAACGCCGAAGACTTCGCCAACTCACATCCAGCGGCACTTCAGGCAATTACCAAGGCGCACTACATGGACGACTACGTGTGCAGCTACTCAACCAAGGAAGAAGCTAAGAAAACCATTGAAGAAGTTGACTACGTCCACAGCAGGGCCGGTTTTCACTTGAGGGGCTGGAACACAAACGTCGAAGAGGTACTGGAAAACGTGCCGGAGGAACGCCGAGGCCGGATAACCACGCAGCCAATCACGAGGGACGCGCAGTATGAGAAGACGTTGGGACTACTGTGGGACTCTGCGCGCGACGTTTTGAAGTTTAACACCTCTCTGAATCGAGTCAACAAGGAAGTCAGGGAGGGAAAACGACAACCAACGAAGAGAGAAGCACTCAGCGCCGTGATGAGCATCTACGATCCACTGGGGCTGCTGAGTTGCTACACAATAACAGCGAAAATTACACTGCAGAACCTATGGCGACAGAAGTTGGACTGGGATGACCCGATACCCACGGATTCGGCAGAGGACTTCGCGAGATGGTTAAACGACCTGGAACGCATCAGCCATCTGGAACTACCGCGAAGCTACAACGGGGGGAGCCCAGTTAAGAAACGTCACCTGCACGTATTCTGTGACGCCAGCAAGGAAGCTTACGCAGCAGCAGCCTATTGGAGACTGGAACAAGAAGACGGGGAAATACGAGTCGAGCTGATAGCAGCAAAGTCAAGAGTAGCGCCACTCAAAGCGCAAACGATTCCCCGCATGGAGCTGCAAGCTGCTTTGATTGGAGCCAGGCTAGGGGATCACATCATCAAGGAACACAGATGGAGTGTCGACGAAGTTACGTATTGGACCGACGCTCAAGTAGTCCTCCACTGGCTCAAGAACGAAAATCGACGTTACACACCTTATGTAGCGCATCGACTGGGAGAAATCAGCGAACTTAGCTCCGTACATCAATGGAGATGGGTTCCTACGCAGCAGAACGTCGCCGACCTAGCGACAAGACCCGGCTACGTTCCTGAAACTCACGAAGACCCGTGGTTCACCGGACCGGAGTTTCTGAAGAAATCAATGGAAGAATGGCCGACGAACCTGCCAGTCTACGACATAGAAGACCCTGAAGCAACTGTCCTCCATACCATAGAAAGCACTTCGAGGTGTCTACCCGATATTGAGCGATTCTCCAGCTACGAGCGCCTAATAAGGACTACTGCAAGAGTCCTTCTGTTCATCGAACGATGCCGAGGAAGAAAGAAGGCCAAGCTGGAAGAGGAGCACCTGAAGAGGGCAGAGAAATTATGGATACAGAAGGCACAAAACGATGACTTCGGAGCGGAAATAGCAGCGTTATCGGGGAAGAAAAAGATAGCGCGATCAAGCCCGCTATATCAACTAGATCCAATTTATGAAGACGGCCTGCTGAGAATACATGGCAGGACAGGAGCCGCCGACGTTCCAGAGGAGACAAAGAAGCCGATCATATTGGATGGTCGCCACCCTTTACAAGACTTTTGGTGGCGAACGAACATAGGAAGGCCAGACACGCGAATCGAGAGAGAGTCGTCAACGATTTGCGCCAGAGATATTGGATACTGAAGTTGAGGCCTACAGTGCGACTCATTTCAAGAGAATGCGCCTACTGCCGAGTCAGAAGAGCGACGCCTAGAACACCGCCGAAGGGAGACTTGCCACGCGAACGAGTGGCAGCGTATCAGCGTCCATTTTCAAATTGCGGACTGGACTACTTCGGACCCATGGTAGTCACGATCGGGCGGCGCCACGAGAAGCGATGGGGGCCCCTTTTTACGTGCCTCACTACCCGAGCAGTTCACCTGGAGCTCGTGGCCTCATTGTCTACGGACTCTGCAATAATGGCGATCAGAAGAATGGCAGCGCGAAGGGGGTGGCCGGCAACGATATATAGCGACAACGGCACTAATTTCAAAGGTGCAAATCAAGAACTTCAAGCGGCCTATCAAGAGTGGAAGCCAGCAATGGAGGAACTAGGACTTTAGCACCGCATGCAGTGGAAGTTCATACCACCGGGGGCGCCTAACCAAGGAGGAGCGTGGGAAAGGCTCGTGAGATCCGTGAAGACAGCACTCACGGCGACCCTCAATGAGAAGAACCCAAAAGAAGAGGTGCTCCAGACCCTGATGACAAAAGCCGAGAGCACCGTAAACGCTCGACCCCTCACACATGTCTCAGTCGATCCCAACGATCCTGAGGCCCTAACACCCAATCACTTTCTGATTGGGTCGTCAACGGGCGTGCCTTACGTCGGACCGTGTGAGCCAGCCGACAGAAGAACGTGGAGAGTTTCACAAGCACTCGCCGACGAATATTGGAAGAGATGGGTAAAGGAGTACCTGCCGGACCTGGTGCCACGACAAGACTCAAGAGGAAGACAACGACCTCTCAGCAAAGGCGACATCGTAGTCGTGGTTGACCCTCAACTGCCACGAAACACCTGGCCCCGGGGGATCATCGAACGCGCCTACCCGGGCCCTGATGGACAAGTTCGCAGCGCAGACATCCGAACCGCAGGAGGAGTGTTCCGGAGGCCTACATCGAAGCTAGCCATTTTGCAAGTAGCTGAGCTCGCTGTCAACCAGTAGAAGCTACGTCAAGACTTCGCTGGGGGGAGGATGTTAAGGACAGCGAGCAAATAACGAGACAAACACGTTTCCGGCACGACCTAGACAAAATAACTCTCGCAACTAGCCGATCACAACAGGAGTGGAGCGCCGAGAACAACCGCAAGGCACCGTGCGAGCGGGATAGCAGTGCGAGACGCGGCAAGAAAGAGACGGCGCAACGGAACAATGGGAATCGGCGCGACAGAAAAACTCGGCACTCTGATTGGCGGACGGAATAATGTAGACGTTGTGATTGGTTAATTGTTTAGGCTAGTTTAGAATATAAGTCGCGCATTTTGCTTGTAAAATCGTAGTCAGCAGTAGTCAGCAGTAGTCAGCAGTAAGCGATCGACAAGTGAAGAACTCTCTCAAGCGAAGGAAAATAAACCCTACTGAAGAACTCAACCTGTGTTTCAATACAGTCCACCACAGGTAAATTAAAGCCTACGCAGTATATGCATTTTCTCAATCTGAGTTGTGCAATTAGAATTTTATGTTGTACTGAATTATCTATGATGCATAATGATTATGCAAAAGAATTACTCGTGTATTTCGTAAAAACATATTCAAAACTGTATGGTGAACAATATATTTCTCATAATGTCCATAATTTGATACATTTAGCTGATGACGTATTAAACTTAGGACCATTGGATAGTTTTTCAGCTTTTCAATATGAAAATTACATGTGTGAAATTAAAAAAAGTTTAAGGACCTGTAATATGCCACTACAACAACTCATAAACAGAGAACATGAAAAGCGGTCTCTTCAAAAATCTAATGAAACTTGTTATTTAAACAAAACAGTTTTTGGTTACATTACTTCATACAGAGAACCCCTTTTAAATGATAGCCTTGTTAAGACTTACAAATCTGTTAGCTTTTCACATTTTAAATTAGGAACTGATGATAAAAATAACCATTGCATCCTTAAGGACAAGACAGTGATCAAAATTATAAAACTCATTCAGTGTGAAAATACAAAAACGACGTACATAATTTTTCGAAGATATTTATGTTACGAAAGTTGTTTTACACAACCTTGTCAGTCTTCTTTATTTTATGGTGGCACTGTAACAAACTTATGCAGCATAAACGAAATTGTGAATATAAAACAAGTCCTTACGAAATGTATCAATTACAAAAACTATGTTATACACTTAATAGTCTGATTTATTATTCAGAGCAGAAGTTCCGTTAGGTACTGTACTGGGTGTAAAGGACAGCTTAGCAAAAAATAAAACCCTGATTCGAATTCATACCATTATTCTTAATGGTTCTTCAGTGGAATTTTCCTCAGTGGGCTAGGAAAATTAGCTAAACATGGAAATATTTCGATAACTGTAAAAAGCGAGTTTATGAATTAAGTCCAGGGTAACCTAATTTTCCTAGCCTACAGGAAAATCGTTGGTTTTTTTTGGTCTTTTTTTGTATTTTCGGCTTTAAAATTCAATTATTAACACCAATGCATTCTATTATGGATTAAAAAACAATCATAAGACAGTAAAATAAGAAAAACAGCAATACACATCGCACTTCTAAATTTGACTTTTCCGGGAAAAACTGACAACGTAAAGCCTATCATAGTAATGGGTAGATTACACCATTTAAGTAGTTGCTAAGCTATCTTTTACACCCAGTATAACTTAATCTACGTTTATATTGTGAACATTCTTTTTGTAATGTAAGTAGTTACTTATAGATACATCACATTAATTCATACTTTATTTCATGTTCAATTATTGTAATTTCGATGTTATCTGCAGTTGCGTTAGGTAAATACACTTTAAGCCTTATTTGTAATGTAGTATAGAGGTCAGCGCATCAGGTTACTCTATTTTCATTGCAAAACCGCTCTTATCGCAACAGCACATAGTGCACGCTTGTGGTACCTTGTGGCGCTTGTGGTGCCTTGTGGCGCTTGTGGTGCAGCCCTCTGTGCATCACATTAATTGATACTTTATTATTATTACCTGTTCAAACAATTGTAATTGCGAATATTTACTTTTAAGTTTTAATCATTGTTAATTAGCTATTAAAAACACAAACCAGACTAGCTGACGCGGGACACCTTCAGAACGGGTAAGAAAAATTTCATATAACCTGTAGATACGTAACTAAAAAATATATTAGAAAAAATTTCATTGCTTTAAGTAGTTAAGTAGTGTCGTAACTCAATGTAATTTGAAACATACATATCACCCAGCAGCGGGAACGTATATGGGCTGACTTTCTCATAACTGACTTTCTACTGTTTTAGCTTGACACTCCGCCTACCGCCGTCGATGCCTACTCTGTAATAACATGGACCAGTAGAGATGAAGAATTTGTATCCGCTGCTCCAAAAAGTTGGATAAATGAAGAAAAGAAGACATGCATGTGGCCAAAAAACAAGAAAATTGAAAGAAAAGCAATAAATTGCAGTATGAAGCCAGAAGAAGACTGGGATGAATTAAAAAATATAACTATAGTGGGAAGTTATGGTAACTATAATTATTATATTTTATGCCGAAGACACTAATTATGGCCTATTGCTCAAAGGTCAAATTGAACTGATCCCTTGTAGGGATTAATTCAACTTTGTACATGTTTCACTTGTCTTATTTATCAAAAGAGTATATAACTTCTCGATAGTATTTTTCAAAAGATATTATGCTTTGGAAATTGATATATTTATTTATTCCTTTCAGCTACGCTTGCTGAAGCAACTATAATAGAAAAAAAGAAATCCAAAACAAGTAGCGAATCTGATGCAGCGGAATTAGAGGAAATGCAAAAAAGGCGAAGAGTCAAAAACAAAAAATATCGTGATGACTCTGTTTCACCCCCGCCTATTTTTAAGCATACTGTACAAGTTCCATCGCGAGACTTGTCTAGTGACGAGAGCAACTCGTCAATCAGCCTAGTGAGACCACAAGCTGAAGAATCTATTGTTCCTATGGAGAATAATAAAGATAAATCAGGTAGGATGTACTTGATGTTACAAGCTCGTGCCAATAGCCCTAGTTGCCCAGGTACCTTTTAAAACACCAGATATACTGTAATTTATTTGCGTGTTAGGCAGTTTGAGTAGGTATAACTTCTGTTTTTTATTTTTACAAAACAGGTTCTAAGTTCAAAGTATTATTTCCAGAAACATAGGCATTTAATTTTTTCTTTTTATTATCAAGGGCAAAAGTATATGTACCTACCTATATGTATAGATATTTTAACTATGATTACTGTATGTATATTAACTTGTGAATATTCATGTTGTCAATACAATATTTTTGTAATTAACAATACAACCTATTCGGTTTTAGATGATGCAAGTGATGGTATTCTGGAATTAGATCGTACATTAACACCACAAGATATATTGAGTGCACCGATTGTAATTCAAGATTGTGTATCACCAACTGCTATAACAGCTAGTGAAACCTCTTCTTTCTCGGCGCATACTGATTCACTTACACAACAGTTATGTAAGTTACGCAATTTACAATCTTTAGTTTAGACGAAGCAAGTAACACTGGCGCCAATCCTTAGACAAGCTACCGCTGGCTTGAATCTATCTATATACATAGGGGACGACTGTCAGGGACAGGCGGGTGATCAGTCCGCTTATTCGGGACCATTTCACCCAATTCCCCAATCATGGTTACACATTCAGTCTCCTGAATGTGCAGGTTTCCTCACGATGTTTTCCCTCACCGTAAGAGCAGCGGCTAGAGTTCAACTAATGTACATAACTCAGAACACGAGTCATTGGTACATGGTGGCACCGGGGATCGAACTCGCGACCTCTCGCTTACGTGTTCGACCCGCTGGCCGTAAGACCACGTGTGCTCTATTCACGCCAGTGCTGGCAACCAGCAGTGGTTTGTCTTGAAAAACTGTTTATACGAGGCCAATACTTATTACAATTATTATTTATTACAATAATAGGATATCACAGTCATATAAGTACATTTTATTCCTTATATTACAGATCAAGTTATGAAGGAGCTGAAAAATCTCAAATCTATCGCTGTCTTTACTATGCATCGAGTGCAGAACATTGAAGATACTCTTAAGAAAATTCCAGTACCGTCGCAATGTGAGAACAGTCCCTCACTGCTTCCTAATTTACCGCTGCAGGAATTAATCCAACTTAAAAGCTTAGAGGAGAAGATTGCGGATGAACAAGTCGAAAAACAATTGGTAATAACAATATATACTCGTATTTTATAATTATAAAACAATATACGTGGGCAAAAGTTAGGTTTGTATAAACAAGACTCGATCAACTCGCTGAGCGTAGTTACAAATACAAGCCAGAACGAACTTAGATTTATGGTAGTAAACATTTATTCCAGAGTTATTAAATTTGATATTTTCATGTTCCTTCTGGCTCAAGTTTGTAACCAAAAACAGAACTATCAACAGTTAACCAATTTAGTGACAATACTTATATCAAAAACTAGCTTTGGCCCACATATATTCGCTAATCGCATCATGGGCTTAATACAAAACCAATAATAAGTCTCTTGGCAAATACATGCTCCTCAGATTGCATTATTATCGATACTCTAGTAGATAGTCGTACAATTACCAGTAAAATGGTTAGGACGGTAACTTCATTGATTTGAGTAAAAAAATGTTATAATATTTTTCCTTATTTCAGTTTAATATGCTGAGGTATACGGGCGGCAGCAGAGAGCGCGATTGTGTGAATCGTTGCCTTGAGAAGATTTTTACTAATTATTTGGCGCAATTTTGCTCATGGACCGGCAAGAAAGACAACTTTAAGCTCTCGTCACTAAAAATTATGACGACTTTAAAACGTAAGTTTCATGATCGCATTAGGTTTTCCATTTATGTATTTTATATAATTATTGACAAGACTAGGGATAGTTTGTAAGTGATTTATAATGTAAAACAAAGGGGCTAGCACGTCTTGACATCAGCGCGCGAGCGACATATAAATATGTCAGTTGTGCTAGACCTATTGAAATACAAGTGGACTTAAAAATACCCCTAAAACTACCCTGTAGGATTCATAATTTTTATCCACACCCACAACACTCACTTCAAACAATTTAGTTTGTCCAGTTAGGTATACAATTTTAGTTTTTGTTCACTACTAATGTACCTATTCACATACATAACGCTGCGTGTTTATTGTTACAGGTGGTGTACGTGAATCATACCCCAACATAACAGACGATGGATTTGAACGCCATGTAATGAGTTGGTTTCAACACGCTGCCACCAGACTAAAAAGGGAAAACTAGGATATTTAGTTTGTCATTAAGTGCTTCCTCATAGGACTGACCTCCCATAATGTCTTTTTTGTCAACATAATTAATAAGAGTTCACCATAATGTAGGTATAGCCAAGCATCTTATTAAACTTTATTTTTGAAAAGAAAGAATACTGCTTTCAAAGATTTTCGAAAATTCGCTTGCCACACCCGGGAATCGAACCCTGTATTTATCCATTGATAGGGTTTTTCAGATTTGAGCTGGTTTGATTCCCGTGTGTGGCAATCGAATTTTCGAAAATCTTCGTTGTTTTCAAAAATCAAGCGAAGTTTTTTTTTGTAAAATTTTCTATCTTTAATACCTACATATTTACCATAAATACTCGAGGAGCTATTGCGTTACTCTAGAGCACCTTTGTAATTTTCACTAAGCGATGAGCTTCACCACATTTATTCATCAGCTAATTTTAAGCATTTCTGGTGCGAGCAACAAAAAAATAAATGACGCTAGCGGGGGTGGGGGGGGGGTTCAAAATAGCCAGCTGACCCCCCCTGTTTCAAAAAAAATCCACACGTTTCTAGCAGGCTACTGGGGCAAGTTGGGTATCATTTTCGTATAAATTGAAGATGTAGAATTCATTTCTGGTATTAACTTTAAACACTTTCATATAAACTTTTCGAATAAATCGTAAAAAAGTGAAAAGTTTGCAACTTTTTTTTGGCTTTGCGAGGTAATAACTTTACAGTACCAAAATAAACAAACCATTACGAAGCCAGAAAAAGGTTGCAAACTTTTCACTTTTTTACGATTTATTCGAAAAGTTTCTATGGAAGTGTTTAAAGTTAATACCAAAAATGAATTCTACACCTTCTTTTTACACGAAAATGATACCGAACTTGCCCCAGTAGCCAACTGGAAACGTAAGGATTTTTTTAAAACTGGGGGGTCAGCCGCCTACTTTGAACCCCCTCCCCCGCCCCCACTAGCGTCATTTATTTTTTTGTTGCTCGCACCAGAAATGCTTAAAATTAGCTGAAGAATAAATGTTGTGAAGCTTGTTACCAGTGATAACCCTTGTGAAACGTGAATAAGTGTACACAGATTTCAAAATCAGTACCAGTGAATCACGCGGAATGTGCTTACAGCACATTATGTTGTCGTGGGACCACCGATGGTTCGATCGTGGCCTTTTGACGCTCGATCGCCGAGACGCGAGGACATTTTAGTTAATAAGCAAATTTTGATGTAACTTTAATTTGGAGATTTCATTAATTAAATCTTTAATTAAATAATTTGTTTTAAAAACTCCTCTCCTGCGGCTAAATCCGTAATTGGCGCAGTCGTGAGAGGGACGGTTACTCGGTACGCGATATCTAACTTCGATTCCGTGCTGTGAGTCGCACCATCGCCGGTGCGTAGCGACCATCCCAGAACCTACGGAAGCTGCTGAAGGAGTCCCCAGGGAAGAAAATCATCTAGAAATCGATGGCTCGACTCCCGCATTTTGTACTGTGAGTTGCATATCTTTGTAATACACATGTCCTATTGATTGCTATTCCTAACATCGGTATAGACAATTTCCTTATTCCCTTAGTACTTAATTAGTAGGCAAAATTTTTTTTCAACGTAGAAATAAGGTTAGCTCGCCCAGTTCGAGGCAATCTCATTTTGATAGATTTAGATTTAATTTAGAGAATATATTAGAGGAAGAAATGGCGAACGACTCGTCAACTGGTACACAAATCGACAAGATTTGGAAGGCACTCAGGTTGGTACCAGAATTTGATGGAAACTCTCATGTCTTGGTCAGATTTCTTGATATTTGCGATAACTTGGTTTCTGAGTACGCGGTAAATGATGATAAAAACGAAGGGAAACACTTGATAAATTCAGCTCTCTTAAATGGAATTTTACACAAAATCACAGGCGCGGCAGCCAGAACTCTCGCTACGAATGGTATTCCTAGTGATTGGACCGCTATTCGCAAAACACTAATCAATAGCTTTTCGGACCACAGAGATGAATGTTCCCTTTACACAGATCTTTCTATGCTTACGCAAGGTATTGATACTCCACAAATTTTCTTTGAGAAGGTTCAAACTACCCTTAGTACCATAATGACTTACGTACAACTACACGACAAGGAACCCTCCACTATTGAGGCTAAAAGAGCGTTGTATAATAAGTTAGCTCTACAGTCCTTTACCCGCGGTCTCAACGAACCCATAGGGTCACGCGTGAGATGTATGCGCCCAGAAACCCTGGAAAAAGCGCTCGAGTATACCCAAGATGAGATCAATGTAGTTTACCTGCAAAATAAAAATCGTCAAAGTACTCAAGTCCCGCCCCCTAAGAAGAGTTTTCAACCCTCTCCCCACATGCAGGCAAATAAGAACTTTGGTTACCCCCCTCAATCGGATCAATCTACGAACCAAAATTTGAGACCAAAATTTACCCCATACCAAAACACACCTAAAACGCAGAGCAACGCTCCTTTCGCCATCGGAAATGCCCCACCATTTAGGCATCAATTCCCATCACGAACACAGCAAGAAATGAGGGCACTCCCGCATTCAAATATGTCGACAGGCTTCAAAATCCCTCCTCGCCCCCAGTACACCCCACCACAGAGGCCAGTACCTATGAGCGGCATAAGCCACCCCGTCGCGCGTCAACTTCCCCTGACTAGACAAAACGACCAAAGACAAGTTAATGTGAATGAGACTTACGAACCATACTATGGCGACTGTTACGCTGAAGACTATTATCAATACTGTGAGAGCAGCCCTGACAACCAACCCAGTGACTACTTAGCTGTTGAGTATGAGACAAACGAAAGTTCATCTCAATCTGACGAGACAAATTTTCCCCTGGACTCAACTACACCCCCCCCCAAAATAGAATTAAATGTGCAAAATAGGAAACATCTTCCATTCATTCAGATTAAAGATCCACCCTTGAAATTACTAATTGACACAGGAGCTAATCGTTTCTTTATTAGCCCGGAGGCTGTGGAAATATTTTATCCGCACATACCATTAAATTACGATCCGTTCATAGTTACGAATATTCACGCCACCAGTCAATGCAATTTTTCTGTAATACTGCCTTGTTTTTTAGAACTAAACGATCAAAATCCCATAAAAATGTATGTATACAGATTCCATGGCTATTTTGATGGTCTCATTGGATGCGATCTGTTAGAACATTGGCACGCAAGAATCGACCTTAAGTCACGGTTACTAAAAACTAAATTTGCTGCAACAAACATCGAAATGTACGACTCACAAAGCGTAAATTTATTAGAGACAATCTTACCAGCACAGTCCACTCGACTAATTAGGGTGCCGACTACGGTAGATCATGGTGGTGTACTCATAGACCAACAAACTGTAAGTGGTTGTAATATAACAGAATGCTTATCTACAGCTCAAAATGGTCAAACCATCATAGAAGCCTCAAATACTACAAATAATGACCTAATATTTAGTTTAGACAAACCAATCGTCGCACACGTTTTTAGCGAACAGACAATGCCGTGTGTCACACAATGCCCTGATACGAGCGAGAAATTCCGCGAAATTTCGTCACGATTACGGACCGATCACCTTAACGCTGAGGAGAAAGCCAACCTTATTTCCTTATGCAAAGAGTACTCTGATATTTTTTATTTAGAGAACGAAACTTTGACTTTTACAAATAAAATAAAACACAGAATTAATACAACTGACGAAATTCCAGTTTATAGTAAAACTTATAGATATCCACATGTTCATAGGGAAGAAGTTCAGCAACAAATACAAAAAATGCTCGATCAAGGTATAATTCGACCATCTTGTTCGGCATGGAGCGCTCCCATCTGGATCGTTCCAAAAAAATCAGACGCGTCAGGCAAAATTAAATGGAGGTTAGTTGTTGATTTCCGCAAACTAAACGATAAAACCATTGAAGATCGCTACCCCATTCCAAATATCACAGATATTTTAGATAAATTAGGTCGCTGTCAGTACTTCACAACACTAGACTTAGCTAGCGGATTCTATCAAGTAGAAATGGATGAACGTGATATTCACAAAACTGGATTTAGTGTTGCGGACGGGAACGGTCATTTCGAGTTTACTAGGATGCCCATGGGCCTAAAAAACAGTCCGTCTACGTTCCAACGCGTAATGGATAACGTACTAAGAGGTTTACAGCACGAAATATGTGTTGTCTACCGAGATGATATACTAGTATTCTCAACATCTCTCCAAGAACACGTCACAAGCCTACGCAAAATTTTCGACCGACTTAGAGAATCTAACTTTAAATTGCAGCTAGATAAGACAGAATTCATGAAGCGCGAAACTCCGTATCTTGGACACATCATAACACCTGATGGAGTTAAACCCAATCCTGACAAAATTTCCGCAATTTTAAAATACCCCATACCTAGGACAACAAGACAAATAAAGGCATTTTTAGGGCTGATAGGATATTATCGCCGTTTCATACCGAATTTTGCGCGCATTACTAAACCACTAACCGTTTGCCTAAAAAAAGGTGCTAAAATTAACCTATCCCCCGAATACGTAAACTGTTTTGAACACTGTAAAACACTTTTAATGAACGACCCCATTTTACAGTATCCCGATTTTTCTAAAGAATTTCTGCTTACAACCGATGCTTCAAATTTTGCATTAGGTGCTGTTCTATCACAAGGACCGATAGGCTCTGATAGGCCAATCGCATACGCCTCTAGGACCTTGAACGACACTGAAATTAACTATTCAACCACGGAGAAAGAATTACTGGCTATTGTATGGGCCGTCAAATACTTTCGGCCGTACCTTTTTGGGCAAAAATTCAAAATTATTACAGATCACAAGCCGCTTCAATGGCTTATGAATCTAAAAGAACCCGGTTCCCGTTTAACAAGATGGAAACTAAAACTATCAGAATATAACTTCACCGTAATTTACAAGAAAGGCAAAAATAATACCAACGCGGACGCACTGTCTCGGATAGAAATTCACAACGAAACCATCAGTATAGCAGACTCAGATTCTGTAAGAGTTAATATATCTGACTTGGAGTCCACTGTGACAGCTCCAGATGAAAGACCAATCATAAGCGCATCATCAACTGACACTGCACCTTCTATTACACCTCTAGATACCCCACCCATTGCCAATAACGACGACGAAACAGTACACACGTCAGTCGAAAGTCCCATACTTAACATTCCTATCACTGAGGAACCGTTAAACAAATTTAAGAGACAACTAATCATAAAACTTACCAATAGCCCCACAAAATCTAAGCCTAAAACTGCAATACCCTTTGACACATTCAAAAGGACCTGTGGAGAAATTTCCGAAAATGAAGAAATTTATCGATCCCAAACTACGCACAGCTATTCTGGTGCAACCCAGCGATAAAATGTACACGATTGTCCCTATATTACAACGCGCATTCAACCCATCCTCAATGAATTTAATTATGGCAAAACACGAAATTCAGAACATTTCAGAATACCTTAACCAACAAGATATAATTTCAAAATACCACAATGGTAAAACTAACCACAGAGGTATAAATGAAACCTACCTATCACTATCTCGAAACTATTTTTGGCCTAAGATGAAAGAGAGTGTTACCCTGTTTATTAACGAATGCTCCATTTGTAATAGGGCTAAGTATGATCGTGACCCCCTTCAACCAAAATTCGAGATTGTACCGCCACCCTCTAAACCTTTCGAACTAGCACACGCTGACGTACTTAAAATAGAACATGAAAAGTACCTCACAATCATAGATTCCTTTTCGAAATATGCGCAAGCTTATAGATTACCAGACTGTACGGCTCCAAACATAGTAAAGTCCTTCTTAAACTTTGCACCCATCATGGTTTTCCGCTTACCCTTACTACAGACCGAGGGACAGAATTCACAAATCAAGTCGTGGCAGAATTTCTAAAAACGCACAAAATTCAACACCATACTGTAGCCGCCCACGCGCCGCATGAAAACGGAATGATTGAACGTTTACACAGTACCCTTTTGGAACATCTTAGACTATTAAAGTTACAAAATAAAAACGAAACTGCTCAAAATCTGGTCCCCTACGCATTAATAGCATACAATAGTTCAATCCACAGCCTCACTAAGTGTAGACCATTTGATCTTATCTCAGGACATTTCGATCCCAGAGACCCCACAGACTTAAATCTAACAGAACGGATATACCAACAATATGCACAGAAACATCGTGATACAATGGACACAGTCTATAAAATAATTCACGACTCAGCGCATTCCCAACGTAAAGCAATAATGACTTGACGTAACCTTGACCGTGAGCCGTTGCCTGAATACGAAGAAAACCAAGAAGTATTCATAAGAAACCCGATAGCACAAAGACAAAAACTCGCTCCGCGTTACACACAAGATAAGGTTACCAGTGACTTACCTATATATATCTTCACTTCTAGGAAGCCCGGACCTGTCGCTAAACGTAGAATAAAAAGATCTAAAAAGGTGAAAAAACGCACACAGGAGACTGACCCTCATCATGATCCTGGACCAAGTACAAGCCGACTATCTGACCATGAAAACCATCCGACTTGACGACTTGTCGGGCGGACCTGGGATTCTGCCATTTAATCTTGGAAAAACTAAAATAGTTTCTCACGACCACACCTTTTTGCAGGAAATTAATATTGACTCAATACAAGACCAAATTAATTCACTAAAAAATGAACTCACTAACTCAGTCTCTAAATTATCTAAAACCAACTTTTCTTTATTTAAGTCTCAGTTTCAGTACTTATTCCACAAGTTACACAAAATAAGTTCCGAATTAGAAACATTTGAGCCTAAAAGATCAAAACGTGGAATAATCAACCCCTTAGGAACATTAATAAAAAGTATTACAGGAAACTTAGACGACGATGACGCTTTGAGGTTCGAAAGTGCCATTAAAATCTTGCAGGAAAATGAAAACAAAATTTCAAACTCACTAAATAGACACATTAGTTTATTTCAGGACATGACTGTTCAGCAAAACCAAGCCTTAAAGAAACTAAATCTTAATCAACTAAATTTGCAGAAAGCGGTTTCATATCTTTTGAACGCAACAGATAAAAGTAACATGTACAACTATTTTCAGTTAATGCAACTTTTTGATGTTATAGCAGAAAACGTGGACGATTTGAACTTAGAAATAGTTAGGTTAGAAAACATATTAGCTTTTAGCCGCACGAACGCGATGCACCATTCTATTTTGAGCACTTCTCAATTAAATGTAATGCTAAGAAAATTAAGCACGATTTATAGCTCTGATCAGATATTAGATTTAGATAATAGATACTACTATAATTTGATTAGTATAGGTACGTACTTTGTTAAAAATAAGATAGTAATAGTCCTGAAGTTTCCCATCCTACATAAAACATCCTATGATCTATACAAACTCTGTCCGATTCCCAATAAAAAATCTCACATTATTTTACCACCCTATCCTTACATAGCAATCAATTCCAAGGAATATGTCGATACTTCGGGGAAGAAAGGTCGTAAAAGCCAAAATGCCATTTTACAGGAGAGGCAAAAAACAAAATTTTTTTTTGAAAAATCCACATGTCTTTTTGGTTTTTATAGCCATTGTAATTTTATAAAGTGAAATATCCTTAAGTTGTGATATTCTTTAGCTACATAAACAATAAATTTAAAATATCCTTGCGGTTTAAAAGTTAGGTTTGAGTTACGCCCCAAAATTTCTGACAAAATGTCATTTACGTTCGACATTACGGAAGTAGTATGGTGTGAATTCGGGCGTAAAAACCCCTATGTGATTTTAGAATGTCGTAAAACATTATATTTAGACATAATTTATGAATGTAAACATTGAATTTTCGTTATTTATTCATATAACTGTAATATTTTAGGTGTTATTTAATTATTTTTTTATGAAAATAAAGGCAAATTGTAAATATAGTGACTTTCAACAAATGTTTGTTATAAATCGGTCATTCTCGCGGCAAGGTGTTTTCCATATAATTACAGGCTGGATGTTTGTTTTTCATATTTTTCTTCGTATAGGCAAAAAACTTAGAAAAGACTTAAAATTACACAAATATATGTATTTGGCCCTCAAACAACTTTTTTATTTGGGACTTATTAAGGATCAAAGTCCTTAAAAAAAAATGGCCGTCAAGATAATTAGATTAACCGCGACAAGAATGAGAAAAATGCTGTCCTATCTTAGATTTATTTTATAATCATATAAGATTTTTACATTTATCATTTTAACTACAAGAAAACACTGGACTAATTAAACGTACTTCTATTATGTATTATAAAGATTTTATATTTAGTTAAGAAGCGCGCAAAGATTTATTAAGGGATTTGCTCTTGGCCACAATCTAGCACAAAGGTGAAGATGCGGTTGAGGGTGTACCAACTTCACCCCGAAAATGCCTATTCATTCGATCTTTTAAGAGATGCACTCGAACTTCAAAGGTTATATGAGCTCGGAAATACAGAAACAGTCAGGGAATCCCATTCTTTGGCAGTGCGCAATATAAAAGATGATGAAAAGCGCTCAGTGCAGATCCGCGGCATCTCGACAAGGTAAGTATCTGGTACCCTGCACTGCAGTATCTGGAAATCCGATAGAAGAATTACCTCACGGAGCTCTTGTGCACACTCTCCAAAGTAAATTTTGTAAAAAATACATAGGCAAAGTACTTTGCGTTTATGAGCTAGGATTTGTAGTTTATTTTCAACCAGCTTTTAATCACAGATGAGTCTTCTGGCTCTGCGATCCACCGAGTCCAATGAGTCTATTTGGTATTTGGCTGAATCATCCCAAAGGCAATACTCCAAAACCATGGTACTTGTGCCTTATAAAGGGACAGGAGTTGATCGGGCGTGAAGTAGCGCTTAACCATATCTAAGAATGCCCATCTTTTTGGCCGCGATTTGAGCTCTGGACTTTATGGAGGTGCCGAAGTTGAAATTGATAGATCATTTCATGCCAAGAAATTCAAGCTCACTGGTTGTAGGAACAGATACACCTCGTATAGTAGGAGTCAGATTAAACGTACTCCGTTGAGCAGAGAACAGACACGCCTGTGTTTTGGTGGCGTTCAAACTAATCAGATTTTTGTCACCCCATTGGGAGACAAGACTTAAGGTTGAGTTTATTCGCTCTACTAGTGCTCTTCTCTCTAAGACAATTTCATCCGCATAGCAGGAAAAGGGTCGCAGAGAGAACGGACCCCTGAGAAACTCCGGCATCAATAGCCATCAGGTCGAGGAGCAGCCATTGATAACTACTTGGATTGACCATTCACTCAGAATGTCAGCTATAGGTGATGGCGATAGGTTGATAATTAAAGGGGTCGGAAAGGCTACCCTTTTTGGGCACTGGTTACACGTTAGCAAGCTTCTAGGACTTAAGTACGGTTTTTGTCTTGAGGGAGAGATGGTACAGGCGTGTCAGTACAGGAGACAACTCGACCACAGTACCTAAGTCTTTAAACATGGCATGTGCATGGTTTATGCCATGTTTAAATAAAAATGTGTATAGATCACGATCATTCGCTGTCTAAGCTTGTCTTGCTCCAAAATTTCTTCTCAGGTTCGTTTTGGCTTCCCCATAGTAGCTGTAAAACGTCACACACACATCTGATTATTGCGCCATAGAGCTATTATGTTCAATTCAATGTATAGGCATTTAGTAGCAAATCAAAAACGTAAGAAACAAAATTTATATGTAAGTTATATTTCTATGACTGACAGGAGAATTGGTTCTCTTTCTGGCTTATATCTTTCTTACGAGAATAGATAATGAGCCAGTCTCGGCAACGTTGATAGTTTATGCTCCAAAAGAAAGTGAACAGTGATTCTTTTCTTTCTTTTGTAATGTTATTATAGCATCTATTATAAATATTCCACAAAATAATGATTATTTAAGTAGGCAGGAACTTACTGTTTATTATGATTATTATATTATATGGTATATTATGGTTTATTATATTATATTTTTAATTAAACTTATCTTTGAGGAGATCATCGGTGGCGTTGTTCCAATGACTGTACTATATTTTTCCTTTTCTGCAAGGAGTCTAGCTTCTTCTTCTTTCTGTTCATTTTCGTAATCAAAAATTTGACTATCAGATAGTAAAACAGCAGCAGGCAACAACATGTACCGCTTAAAAATTGCGAATGCGAGGAAAATATATCTATCTCTCTCGTGACTATTCATTTTAAATTTGTGTTAAAGTGAGCTATACTCACTCAAACTATCTTAAGTTATCAAAAGGAAACTATACCTTATCACAAAAACAAAAGAGATTCTTAAAAAACAATTACAACAATCAAATAACCGGGACGTAACTCGCACTTCTGTTTATAAATAAAAGCAAATGAATGGTGTAAAAGTCACATTCTGTTCAATTAAGTTTATTCAGAGGGTTGTAAAAGCCGAGATTACAATGATGTTGTGAGTTACGACCTGGTGTGTTGAAATTGTTGGCTTATACGTCATTTACTTAATCAAAGGAGAAACTAAGTTGACACATACACCAATATTATTAAAAAAATGTAGATTAGACTGAAAAATCCTGGAAGTAAAAGCCATTTCATTCTAAAAATTTTGGTAGTAAAAGCCATCATTTTTGCGAATATCGATTTTTTAAATATACAGATCGTTAGAGCTTGAAATTCTGAACATAACTGCATTATTAACTCATTTTGGCCAAAATGGCTTTTACGACCTTTCTTCCCCGAAGTATCGATGTGTATATGGGTGATGAATGCCCTAAGATAGACACCTGGTATATATGCGAGCAGAAGGTCATCCATCAGAGGCGTGCGCATCGAGACTGCATCTACAACCTCATACAGCAGAGAGATCTGGGCGACATCTGTCGAACCACCCCTGTTTCCCTCTTCAAAGAAGGACTTTTACAGCTAGACAGCAAACATTACATAATCTCATTTCCCAAACCGACAAAAGTACAAGTATCTTGTGACCAAGAAGAATATCGCTTACTGAACGGCAGCTACTTCGCAACTCTACCGAGAAATTGCTTCATCAAGACGCCGGAATTCACCATTGTCAACGCTGATGACAAAGTACGTGGCAACGCTCTCGAACTCATGTCAACGCCTGACATTGCAAAATCAATTGAAATCGACCACACGACACGATACAATCTTACAACAATCGATCTGAGGAAGCTACATGATATTCAGCATCAGATAATTATGCAAACTCCGATTAAAGTCAAAAATGCCGAATCGTCAGGACTGTATCACACTACAATACCTCTGTACGCGCTTGTACTGTTAAGTGCAACTGCACTCACAAGCCTGTACATCCTACGCCGCAGACGCTCTCAGAAATCAATCTCCCTATCACCTGCCAACAACACGGAGATGCCGACAGCTGCAACTTCGGGAAACTCTACTGCACCTATGCAAGACCGCAAAGCCGCAATATTCGCGCTAAACCTGCGCAAATAGTTGCTCGTCTAGGAGGGGAGGTGTTACCAGTGATAACCCTTGTGAAACGTGAATAAGTGTACACAGATTTCAAAATCAGTACCAGTGAATCACGCGGAATGTGCTTACAGCACATTATGTTTTCGTGGGACCACCGATGGTTCGATCGTGGCCTTTTGACGCTCGATCGCCGAGACGCGAGGACATTTTAGTTAATAAGCAAATTTTGATGTAACTTTAATTTGGAGATTTCATTAATTAAATCTTTAATTAAATAATTTGTTTTAAAAACTCCTCTCCTGCGGCTAAATCCGTAATTAGCTCATCGCTTAGTGAAAAATACAAAGGTACATTGCAGTAGATCCTCGAGTATAAGTCTAAACATACTTTATTTTGAATAATTTGACAGATTTTGCTGCTTTAACAGTCACGTTTACTGTGTTTAGGTTGATAAATATATTTAAGGTTTTGGTGCAAGTCGCCCTTAGAGAATGTATTTGTGAAATTGTTGACGTATTTGTGTAATAGGTACTTTTTGAAGTATTGATGTTTGTCATATCATTTTGTTTGTCAACAATCCGTCTCTTGACAGATTTTGCTGCTTTAACAGTCAAGTTTACTGTGTTTAGGCTGATAAATATATTAAGGTTTTGGTGCAAGTCGCCCTTAGTGTACGTATTTGTGTAATACTTTTTGAAGTATTGATGTTTGTCATTGAATATGATTTTGTTTGTCAACAATCCGTCTCTCGCCCGGATTTGATACTTTATGTACAGAGGGCTGCACATCAGGTTACCTACCACAGGCGTGCACTCTGTGCCGTTGCGATAAGAACAGTTTTGCAGTGAAAATGGGGTAACCTGATGCGCTAGCCTCTGTACATGATACTTTCATATTATTAAGGGTATTATTAATTTCGTATTATCGTATTCGTATTATTAATCTCTTTAGCCTGAAGGGTCCCAACTCAATTAATAAATAAATTTATCAAAACTTAAGTTTTTATATTTTTCGACATTAACATCAGCTGCAATCATAGAGCACTTCGATAGTTCGAGTAACACAGTCTGTCATTCGTATAAGTGGAGAGCGCGAACGAATGATCGAAGTACTTCGTGGTAGCAGCTCTGATCAACTTGAAGTTTTGTTTTTATTCGCTGTCTTTTTTATTTATATTTTAATTGGACAAGCAGGTGTCTTGCTATCAAAGTTGTTTAATAAACTTTCTTTCAGTTTTGTCAACATACAACAAGTTGTAGAATAGTACCTATAGAAAACCAAGAGTAACGAGACAGAAGTGGTTTTGAAATGTGACCATTTTGACTTGTTACCTATTGCATTTGGAGTACTTGTGTGAAATCACTTCACCTTCCAAATCGATAGCTAGTCCACTTTTTGGTTATCTCATAAAACCATTTTGTTTCGTTACTCTTGGTTTTGTATAAGTATTTAAAAAATAACAAAACTGAACGGAAGTTTCTTATGCAACTTAAACGCAGATTTTAATTGAAACATCATTTCAGCAACAAAAATTCAAGGTACCTGAACCCTACATACTTACATCACCCGTATGTTACGAATGTAACTTCGCCATGACCATCTGTATGGATGTCACGTGCAAGTAACATGTGCATTATTGACACGACGTTAAAAATGTATGTTACAAATGTAACTTTATCACGACCGTCTAAATTGAAGTTACAAATAACACACGAGCAGCCTTGACGTGACGTTGATTCAGTAGGTTGTCGATAAGTTTCAATTGAATTGGCGTTGTAATGTATATACTATAACTTTCAGATAATTTTTGAGTGTTACGTTACAGTAACTTACATTTATGAATTTCCTCAAAAGTTTCAATTGAATAGTTGCTGTAATTTATATAAATTAACTTTCAGAAAATTACATTGAAACCTTTCAAGTACACTACCACCGTTAAGTTTACGTAACGTTACAAATAATAGTTGTTGAAAGTTTTATTTGATCAATATGAGCAACATTGCATCTAATGTTTCTGGCCCGGCCGTTAGGGCTAGTTATAGAAGTTCATCTAACCTTGCTAGAACATTGCAACTTCCCATTTGTAACTTACAACCACCCGATATTTAGTTTCAGTGATGTTTATGTAACTTATGAATGTTTAGTGGGCATAATACAATAAGCTGCTCAAGCTCTATACAGGCTATTTCAGTAGTGCGCTCAACAGACAAGCTTACTATGTCATTACGTTCTTTAAACTTTAAATTGTAACTAGCAAATATAGCGGAACCTCCTCGTATGGCTTTACTTCTGCTGAATGCACTAGCAACTTGGTGATTATTGAAGCCAAATATTAACTGATGACTACGCAACCAGTGCTCGGTAATACATATAATATCAATTTTATAACGGTTAATAAATAGCTCAACCAATAATTCTTTGTGTTCCATTCCTTCTAAATTTTGATGCACCAAGTTTATACCATTATTATTTTTCACAGACGGAACATCTTTAGTCATATTGGAGTTGCTAGGAAATCCTCTTCTTTTTTGGAACGTTTTTTGGAGAGGGATTTCCTATTGTCTCACTACTTAGTTTAAAGAATTTTGTTGTATATAAATATTGCTATTATTAATAACATTTGTCTTAAAATTATGTATGCAATAGGCTACAGTTGTAGCTAAATGTCGTTTACATTTTTTTCTTAAGTACATAGTACTTTTTGTCAGAATAATATTATTAATAAATTTATTTGTATCGAAATACATAATAGCGTCAGCGTCACTATGACTACATAGAATACTATGCATATATGTGTTGATTTTAAAAATTAATTTGTTATGTGCTTGCTTCCAGTTACTGAAATAAGGGAAGGCACAAAAAACGAACTTACAATTAGTTTTATTTTTAATGTCAGGCAAAGTGCACAAGCCCTTATTTAAGTCTGCACGGGAGATGTTTCGAGAGTTTCCAAAAATAATTAATACAGTAGTTTTACAATCAAAAGTATCATTTGCTATCTTTGAAATCATCGAATTAAAAGTTATGCCTGGATAGCTATTATTAATTATGTTTTGGTTTAAATAAGTGCTTAATACCACTCCGAAACCGCTCCCTATGTCATCCGAATTAACCACAGTCTTCGGTGATACCCGCTCCGCCTCAGCAGTCGTGCCCCCGGCCCCCCCTCTACGACATGCCTCCGCATAGCTAATGCGTACCGTGCGGGGTCGTGAGGTGGGCGCTTGTGCCCTTGCATCGGCGGGTGTAGTGCACTGTATACGGGGTGGAGTCGGGGGGAGCGGGGGGGAGGGCGCGCGCGCCCCGGTGGCAGCAGCCGCCTCGCACACCGCCATCGATAAGCGCTTGCGGCGGCGGCGACGCCTGGCGGAGCGGCCATCACCCTGTGTCACGGTCACAGCAACGCTTGCAGTACTGGGGTAAGACTGCATGGGTGTTGGTGCCTCCACTGTCTGTTTATTCGTATTTTTCTTATTACTAAATTTACATCTTAGTTTTAAATCGGGTACATTTACAATAGTCGTGTTCCCGTGACGGTTTATCTGTAAACTCTTGGATTCACCAGTTTCATTAGTATAAGTATTTACACTGTAGTTCGATAACGAGAAGGAAGCACACATATCGTCGACTTTGTCACATGACTGCGCAGGTGGTGCGAGTGAGGCCGCGGTGTTACACACAGGCAACAAGGATGGCAGAGAATTCTGATTGCAACTACACGAGTGATTGCTGGTCAGAAACTCGAATGTGCTAGCATTATATTTAGATAACTCTAATAGTTCATCCATCGCCACCACATGCTTATCTATAGTTTTTAAAGCGGTTGCATAATTGGCAGAAATATCAGTCACAGATTGAGTTAATCGTTCAACCTCCTACTGTAACAGCTGTGTGTCAACGTCATATGATTTCATCTTGTAATATAATCTTTGGTTATTTCCGTATAACTTAACATTATCATGGAAAAGTTTTTTTTATTTTTCCTAACTAGTATTCTTGACCGTCTAATCAGTTTACCTACTTTGACATATTTTTTAAACAAATTTTTGTTTAGAGTCATATTATGATTTAATGGTAGGTATATGGATTCATCACAAGTAAGATCAACATATGTCATAGTAGGTTGTCTATTCACGGGCTAAAAGGCAGGAACCATATCCGGGTTTTTAGTGACCAGCTCCTCGAACAATGATTGCCTTTTAGTTGACCTAAGGTCCTCACAGACACATTCCAGAGTGGATATGTGTTTGTGTGTGTCTCGTAACTCAGCCTCCAGAGCAGTAACACGCCGGAGTGATTCCTCCAGCGTGGTACTGTCCCGGTTAAATGAGTCCACCACTCGCTGGAGCTGGTCTCTTTGTTCCATTACATCCATTAGATGGGAATGCATTTCGGCCATTTCACCCTTTAACATCTTGTTTTTATTCAATATTTCGATAAATTCCTTCTCGTTATCATCTCTCTCCGATAATGACTGTTCACATTGTGTTTTTGTAGTCTTTAATTCTTTAAGCGTTAGGTCAAGTTTGTTTTCTAGCTGTTGTTGTTGACGAGCAGCCGTGGCTCCCCGAGTTAACATTGTGAACAACTAAATTCGTAGTGAGATAATAATAATAAATCGGTGGCTGGTGTTATAAGACCGGGTGATAAGGAAGAAATTAAGATAAAAACACTGCAGCCGTGTTAATTTGTTTGCCTATGAATGAAATATAGTGAACAGTTACTACAAGATTGAAGTTATGTTGACAATATTATTGTTGCAATTACACTTGTTTTGTTACTTACGGTTTAACAGGTCAGTAATTGATATAATACACAATTATTAATGGGGAATACTCAATAGTATTCAGAAAAATAACACAAACTTTTTAAATTTCGGCAACCGTCACAACGAATTTTTCTTTGCCGTAATAGTACAATTTATGCACTTAGAACTATCTGATAACACTTATTATAATATAATATCAGTAAATGAAACTGGAAATCACTAATTAGACATTAGAAAATAATGAATATTAATTAAAAATAACAGAGCTCTTTTGTTTACAGCTGAACCGTTTGACTGTTCTGAGTTTAGTGGTAGTAGATTGCTCTCGCAGTACGCCGTGATGGGGCAGGTAAATCTCGAGTTTGTTTCTCGAATTTGTAGGGCTTCGTTGGAAGCCCTAACTATTGAATTTTATTTTTTCGTTTCATTTTTTGTTTACCATGGCATGTTTGGATAATATTGTCACAGTTGTCTTGTCATGCCTAGGATTCTAACCTTAAGGGCCTCCTTACTCTTCCTTACTCTTAACTCGTGGTATCCATTTAGGACATTAAATCCTAGGTGTAATACTACAAATTCTCAGCTGGTGTCATGTGTCCGAGTTCTTGATATTCTTTTATGAATGGGCTATGTGCAAGATTTTTAAAATAATTAGATTTTTTAATTTAAAGCAAATTTAAGGTCCCATATTCAAATAAAAAATATATCAAATAATTTTGATCATAGATATAAAAATAATTAATTTTTAAAATTTTGGTTACGATTTGTTGCTTATTACAGCATTCTACAGATTAACTCCTTTGCCAAAGTAAAAAAAAAACGATTGACAGTTGGTTGACATATAACCTATACCGTTGCGTTTTTGAGTTAAGTTCAACATTTAAGTTTCAATCACATACTAACTAGAGATACGTTTCAATGTACTTACGTTTAAATGATCCTCACAGCAAAAAAGTGTACGTTTGTGACAATTCCTGTCAACCATTTTACACCAACTTTCTTTTAATTCCTTTGGAATGGTAACAAACGTCAAATCTGGTGAGTTAATGGATAGTACAGCTAAACTATTATGCTTCAATTGTAAGGGAGTTGAAAGATCATCGGAGTGTGTGCGAAAACTATGTAGATAGATAGATAGATAGATAAAAACTTTATTCACTGCTATTACCATCATTTTTTTATTTATTTATTTAACAATTTATTGCACACATGAAAATTAAACAGATTAGTAGAAGAAAAGATAGACGACACAATAGGTACAGCTTATTTCTATTTAGAAATTTCTTCCAGCAAACCCAAGGATAGGAAATGTGAAACATAAACTAGCAGATAGTCGTGCGCGTAATACGAAAACAAATTAAAAAAAAACATACTAAGCAAAAATATATACATATATAAACACATATATAAATACATATACAATACTTAAACCTAACAGTCATTACAAGAAGAAAGATAATACTCCCTAACTCTTCTCTTAAACACAGCCAGCGATGGGCTGTCTCGGACAGTGTGAGGGAGAGAGTTCCACAGTCTTGCCGCGTGCACCGTGAAGGAGTAAGAAAAGAAATCCGAGTGGTGCGAAGGGATAGATAGAAGGGTCCTAACATTTGAGCGACACGGTTTATCCTAACAACGTGAAAATTGAAAGCGCTCACGTAGATAACTAGGAGCAAGTGAATCATAAAGAATGTTAAAGAGACAGGACAGTATGTGAGCGTTCCTCCGAAGACGGATGGGGAGCCACTTGAGCTGCTTCCGAAATTCAGAAACACGGTCATACTTCCGTAAGCCGAATATAAATCTGATACACAGGTTTTGAAGCCGCTCAAGCTTGTTCAAGAGCTCCTCAGTGGCATTCAGGTAGCAACAATCAGCATAATCAAGAATAGGAAGGAGTAGGGCTTGGACTAGAGAGATTTTGGTGTTATAAGGTAAAAAGTTTTGAAGGCACTTGATGGAATGAAAAGAAAAGTGAAGTTTTCTGCTTACCTCATTGACATGAGCAGTCCACGATAAGTGAGAGTCCAACATAACGCCTAAGTTTTTAGCAGTGTTAGTGAAGGCAATTGGAGTGCCGTTGTAAATAATAGAGGGAAGAGAAGTCTCATCCAGTTGCCTGCACATATACCGCCCACCAATAATCATTGTCAACAATAATAATAATCTTGTAGGGTTGCCGATATCATCGCGTTACAAGAGACGTGGCTCCTGCCCCATGACATCGCGCGGCTGGGCGAGCTGGACGAATGGCGGTGGACACCTCAGCGGGGGTGCTGCGCGGCCGGCCGTACGGCGGCGTTGCGCTGCTCTGGAGGAAATCGCTGTTTACGTCAGTGTCGGTCATACCGTGTAAAAGTGTGCGTTCAGAGGCAATAAAGGTATGTCTATGTGACCGTGCGTTCCTTGTTTTCTCAGCATACATGCCTACCGATTCCGTTGAAAATTTAATTGACTTTACTGACTGCTTAAGTGAAATAAGTGCTATAGTGGAAACTCACAATGTGGATTCGGTATACCTGCTCGGAGACTTTAACGCTCATCCCGGTGAGTTATTTTACACGGAACTTGTAACATTCTGTTCAGAACAATTGTGTACCTGTGTGGACACTCAGGTACTACCGCCGGACTCGTACACATTTATAAGTGACGCGCATGGATGCCGGCGCTGGCTCGACCACTGCGTCGCGACTGCGGCCGCCCGTGCGACTATACTAGATATAGAAGTGTTGTACGACACGTACTGGTCGGACCATATGCCTTTTCTAGTAATATGTGATTTCAATTTGATAAGACCTAAAGATAGTACATATTGTGTTGAACATAATAAAGGACTGTGGGGAGAGAGGAAGACAGAACAAATTCTAAAATATCATGAGATTTGCCACTCAAAATTACGAGAAATCGATTTTCCTTATGAATTATCTAACTGTTGTGACAGGACATGTACGTGCTCCAGCCATACAATTATTATTGATAAAATGTATAATACAATTGTAAACATTTTAACTCAAGCAGCTGAACGTACATGTACCTATAAAAAGAAACAAAAGAAAAAATGTGTAACAGGCTGGAACAAACATGTAAAAGATGCCCACGGTAGGGCTCGGCTTGACTTTCAGTTGTGGACGCTTTATGATAGACCTAACAATGGGTACTATTACAACAAAATGCGTGAATTGAAAGCAATATTTAGATCTAAATTAAAATGGTGCCAAAAGAACAAAGATAAGATCAAAATGGATATAATTGCACAACTAAATTATGACAAAAACTTTTCGAAATTCTGGAAAGCGACAAACAAAATGAGTCCCAAGCCGAGCCTTCCCGTGAGCGTCGCGGGGGCGCGTGAGCCGGGCGACATCGCTGACCTATTCAAGAGCCAATTCGAGGTGCGCTCACCGCTGGGCCCCGCGGCTCCAGCGTCGTCTCCCAGCGGCGGCGCGATGCCGCCGCCGCCAGTGCAACGCATAGTCACTTTCACAACCAAAGAGATTACATCGGTGATTAAGCGCATGGTCAGGGGTAAGTCGCCCGGACATGACGGCCTTAGCGTTGAACATTTGAAGCATGCAGGTGTCCACCTTCCTCGAGTCCTAACCATGCTCTTCAATCTATGCATGAGCCACTCACACCTACCTGACGCGATGATGACAACTATTGTCACTCCTATTATCAAGGACAAAACAGGAGACGCTTCAGACCCAATGAACTATAGGTCAATTTCTCTGGCTACAGCAATAGCTAAAGTGCTTGATAGTTTGCTTGACCGACAGCTAAATAAGCATTTAAACCTGCACGATGCACAGTTCGGTTTCAAGGCCGGCCTTTCCACAGAAAGTGCAATATTATCGCTCAAGCATACTGTCAAGTACTATGCGGATAGAGAAACTCCAGTGTACGCCTGTTTCTTAGATTTGTCAAAAGCCTTTGACCTAGTTCACTATGATGTGCTGTGGGATAAGCTTAGGAATGAGTCTGAGGTGCCTGACGACCTTATCGCGCTGTTTAAGTACTGGTATCAGCATCAAGTCAATCGCGTGAGGTGGGCGGGGTCTTTCTCGGAGCCATACAGGCTTGAATGCGGGGTGAGGCAGGGAGGTATTACATCCCCGAAGTTATTCAACTTGTATGTTAACCAGCTGATCGTTGAGCTCAGCAGCACCAATATAGGTTGTCATATAGACGGAGTCAGCATCAATAGCATTAGCTACGCTGATGATATGGTGTTGTTGAGCCCAACGATCAGTGCTCTGAGAAGGCTCTTAGCCGTATGTGAGGGGTACGCGATGGCCCATGGGCTCAGATACAACGCGAAGAAGAGTGAGTTTATGGTATTTAAGGCGCGCACCAAATGCTACTCTATTGTGCCGCCGGTCTTACTATGCGGTTCTCCTCTAAATAGAGTCAGCAAATTTAAATATCTGGGCCACTGGGTTGCCGAGGACCTAAAGGACAACATAGACATAGAGCGGGAGCGTAGGGCGTTGTCTGTCCGATGTAATATGCTCGCCCGCAGATTTGCAAAGTGTACAAATCAGGTAAAGGTTACGCTGTTTAGAGCCTATTGTCAATCCTTTTACACTTGCAGTCTGTGGGTGGGGTATACGCAGGGGGCATACAGCGCGCTACACGTCCAATACAACAATGCGTTCAGGGTGCTGATGCGGCTGCCGCGGTACTGCAGCGCGTCCGGAATGTTCGCGGAGGTGCAGGTGGACGGCTTCCATGCCATCATGCGCAGGCGCTGCGCCGCCATGCTGGCGCGGGTGCGCGGTAGCCCCAACACCATCCTGAACACTGTTGCAGACAGATGGGACTCGCCATTTGTCGCTCACTGGGTGCATCTGCATGTTACGTAACCATGTATAAATTTAGATTTTAATTTAAGTTACTCATATCAGCCTATTGCAGTCCACTGCTGAACATAGGCCTCCCCCAAGGTGCGCCACTTTGCACGATCCTCCGTTGTTTTCATCCAGCCACTACCCGCTATCTTCTTTAGGTCATCTGACCATCTGGCTGGGGGGCGTCCTACACTACGTTTGCCAAGACGTGGTCTCCATTCGAGAACCTGTCTACTCCAACGCTCGTCGGTTCTGCGACAGACATGGCCAGCCCACTGCCACTTCAGCTTGCTACACTTTTGGATAATATCCATCACTCCGGTTTTCCGTCGGATGACCTCGTTTCGGATTCTATCCCTTAACGAGACCCCGAGCATGGAGCGCTCCATTGCTCGCTGAGCGACGTGCAATCGGTGGGCCACCCTCACTGTCATGTTCCACGTTTCGGCTCCGTAGGTCATGACTGGTAGGACGCATTGATTAAAGACCTTGGTCTTTAGACACTGCGGGAGTGGCGACGAAAAGATATGACGCAGCTTCCCAAATGCTGCCCAGCCAAGCTGCACTCTTCTGGTGATTTCCCGCTCGAAGTTGTCTCTACCTAACTGCAACGCTTGCCCGAGGTATATGTATTCCTGAACAACATCGAGCGTAACACCGTCAACAGAGATCGGCCTGGACACGACATTATCATTGAACATGACCTTGGTCTTTTCCAAGTTCATCCCAAGGCCGACACGTCTCGAGGCAGCGTTAAGGCTGTGCAGCATTTCTTGCAGGACTTGTGGTGTTTTTGCCAATATTATTATGTCGTCAGCGAAGCGGAGGTGCGATAGAAATTTGCCGTTGACATTGATGCCCAGTCCATTCCAATCTAGCGTCTTAAAGACGTCCTCTAGAGCATTGTTAAACAGTTTCGGGGATATGACATCCCCCTGTCTAACACCTCTGAGCATTGGATTGGTCATGTACGGTGGTTTTGTACTTGGACTGTCATCGTTGCCATATTATATAGGCTTCTCAGCACCTCCACGTATCGCCATTCGACTTGGCAACGCTGCAAGGACTCCAGAACTGCCCAGGTCTCGACTGAGTCGAAGGCTTTCTCGTAGTCCACAAAAGCTAGACAATTTAAGTTAATTTTATTTATTTGATAATTAATAATTATTGGTAATTTATTTAATGTTTTGATTTATTTTTATTTCATTTATTTAATTTGATTATTTGTATTTATTTGTATTTGATTTTAATTTTAATTTAATTTGAGTTCTTATTTAATTTAATAATTTAATTTTAATATTTGTATTGTGACTATGGGGCTAGTACCTGACAATAAATGTTTTCAATTCAATTCAATAATGTCAGTGTTTGAACAAAGAGGTATAAAACATTTTTTGGTTCTCTCCACCGCTGTAACTCGTCAGATGCCATGTTGAGTAGCAAAGCCTGCTGCGCTGTCGTTATTAGTGTTATTCCACAAATCCGAAGAATATTAATCACTATCATTGAAGCAGTTCTCGGAGTCCGGTACGAATAAGGTGTAGTCGTGAGAAGATCAGTCAAAATCTAGCACTACAAGTCCGTGCAAAGTTAAATCGTAATCCGGTATGCGGTAGCAGTAAAAGACTTCAGAAAAAATTAACAAAAGCAAAAATAAAACTCAAAAATAAACCACAAAATACAAAATGAAATAGGTTATGTTTTTTTTTATTTACATGACAGCTTTGCAAAGACACGATTGTATAATGCCGTATTTATGATTAGTTTACTCTACTGAGAAACTTTTAATTATTATATTTTTATTTCAAAAGATAGATTTTTTATATATTTTTTTTAGGAAACGGGACCTTATTCCTATATGTTAAATAAAAAATTAAACGAAATTAAAAATATTTTTAAAATGTCGTACATAGCCCATTCTTTATATAGTTGTGCGAAATGGTTTTGTTTTGCCATTTTTCTTTCAAGATTTAGAAATTGAGACACAGCTTGCGGTTTAGTTTTCCCCAGTTTTTCTTCAATGTCACTTTTTAGTGGCATTTTAACGATGCATTGCCCAGAGCTAGTTCTTTCAGTGGTTGTGACGTAATGTTGTTCACAAAATTCGTCAGAGTTAGTTGGTTGATTGGTGTTCAAAATTTCTTCTGTTTCGCAAAATTTTGTGATAGAGTCTAGTTCATTCAGTGTAACTAGGCAGTTGAATGTTGCGACGATTCCACTCAGAATCCACCCAAGTTTAGTGTGTTGGGCTACAGGCGAGTTTTGGTCCTGACGTAAGATGCCATCGTCTATGATCATGGAGTAGATGTCAATAGGGCCAGGAACGTTATAGTCCGGGTCGGCTAGTTTTAAGTTTTGTAGATAGTCCCACTTAGTCGTCTTCAAAGTTGTGTTAAGTAAGTTACTTATTAGTTTCTTCATTATCAGAGCCTCAGTTTCGAAAGTGAAATCAGAATGAATAGATTTACATTCCAGAGTTAAGAGACCCTTGCAGTTGCCGAGCGTTGTCCCGACGCCCGAGACTACAGCGTTCATCTTGCGGCGCAGCAGCCTCAGTCGCTGGGCGGCGTTTTCGGTTATCAACGTAACACAAGAGCCTTGATCCAACAGTGCTCTTCAGGTGATATAGTTACCCTCGCAGTTCTTTACTTTCAGTTGGACAGTGGTAAGTAAAATTTCTTGATACTTCGCCCTTCGCGTCACGATTTCCCCACCAAAAATCCAAGATGGCGGATATGAAATTTCCGGGAATACCGACATGGGTGTCGTTTAATAGGTTTTCGGGGGTGCTGATTCCGAAAATGATATCCATTTTGAAATCCAAGATGGCGGACATGCAATTTTCTCAAAAACCGTCATGGGTGTCGTTTAATATGTTTTCTGGGGTGCTGATTGCGAAAATGACATCTATTTTTGAATCCAAGATGGCGGACATGCAGTTTAAAAAAAATCTGTCATGAGTGTCGTTTAAAAGGTTTTCGGGGATGCTGATTATGAAACTGACATCCATTTTGAAATCCAATGTGGCGGTCGTGACAAACCAAAAAAAGTATGAACGCCTTTTTGACTCTACAAATAGGGTAGCACAACCGCCTCGCGGCCTGCTTTAGCAGGTCGCGCACCACGAGAAAACTAGTTATTATTATATTATATAAAGCTACAATACCACTCACTCACTGACTGACTGGGTGACAGAATTGTTCTCCCAGATGGAGCGGCGGGAGGTGAAAACTTTGTATGGGGGGTGTGGAGAGGGTGGTGCGGAGGGTACGGGAAAACCTCGAGATCCTCGGATCCACCTTCTCATCGGGTGGCGACCCACCTTCCCGGGCGAACCGTTGCAGATGGAGCGGTGGCGCTTGAACAAAGGTCGACCCACACCCTGGTCGAATTCTACCGGTGACGTCATTTTTTCGATTTTCGCAAAAACAAGATGGCCGCCATACAATATGATTATTGCTGTATCTCCGGAACCGTTTGACATAAGTGGGGTGTGCTCGAACAAATGTTTTACAGGGGGGTGAGGGGCAGGTGGCTGTCAAATTTTTTTTTCAAGATGGCGGATCCAAGATGGCGGCCGGAAATGAAGTTGCTCCGATCCGGACGAAAATCGGTATCTGGGGGGTTTGGGGGACGAAGATTCCGAATATCGGGTCAGTTTTTCGATTCCACCATTTTCCAAGATGGCCGCCATACAAGGAGTGGTGAGGCGAGGCCGCAGGCCGAGGCGAACCACGACGCCACGCCGCGAGGCGAGGCCGTAGGCCGAGGCGAGCTGCGTAAAAGGCGAGGCCGAAGGCCGAGCTCCGCGCAGGGCGTAGCCCGGAGCGTTCCCCCCCCAAATCCAAGATGGCCGCCATACAAGTTTAGATTCTAAAGGTGAGGCGAGGTCGAAGACCGAGCCGAACGCGCTAGGCGAGGCCGAAGGCCGAGGCGAGCCGCGTATAGGGTGAGGCCGAAGGCTGAACTCCGCGTAGGGCGAAGCCCGGAGCGTCCCCCCCCCCAATCAAAGATGGCCGCCATACAAGTTTAGATTCTAAAGGTGAGGCGAGGTCGAAGACCGAGCCGCGTATAGGGTGAGGCCGAAGGCCGAACTCCGCGTAGGGCGAAGCCCGGAGCGTCCCCCCCCAATCAAAGATGGCCGCCATACAAGTTTAGATTTTTAAGGTGAGGCGAGGTCGCAGACCGAGCCGAACGCGCGAGCCGAGGCCGTAGGCCGAGGCGAGCTGCGTATAGGGCGAGGCCGAAGGCCGAGTTCCGCGTAGGGCGAAGCCCGAAGCGTCACCAAGCATATTACCAGCCGACCGCCATCATACCGACATGGGTGTCGTTTAATAGGTTTTCAGGGGTACTGATTTCGAAAATGACATCCATTTTGAAATCCAAGATGGCGGACATGGATTTTTTGGAAAATACCGTCATGGGTGTCGTTTAATAGGTTTTCGGGGGTGCTGATTCCGAAAATGGCATACGTTTTGAAATCCAAGATGGTGGACATAAATTTTTTGCAAAATGTCGCCATGGGTGTCGTTTTTTTGGTATTCAGGGGTGCTGATTAAGAAATTAACATCCATTTTTAAATCCAAGATGGCGGCCGTGAAAAAAAAAAAATTAAAAACTTTTTTAAAATTTATAAAAAAAGGCACAACCGCCTCGCGACCTGCTTTAGCAGGTCGCGCACCACGCGAAACCTAGTTATATTATATAAAGCTACAATACCACTCACTCACTGACTGACTGGGTGACAGAATTGTTCTCCCAGATGGAGCGGCGGAAGGTGAAAACTTTGTATGGAGGGTGTAGAGAGGGTGTCGCGGAGGGTAAGGGAAAACCTCGAGATCCTCGGATCCACCTTCTCATCAGGTGGCGACCCACCTTCCCGGGCGAACCGTTGCAGATGGAGCGGTGGCGCTCGAACTAAGGTCGACCCACACCCTGGTCGAATTCTACCGGTGACGTCATTTTTTCGATTTTCGCAAAAACAAGATGGCCGCCATACAAAATGATTATTGCTGTGTCTACGGAACCGTTTGACATAAGTGGGGTGTGCTCGAACAAATGTTTTACAGGGGGTTAAGGGGCAGGTGGCTGTCAATTTTTTTTTTCAAGATGGCGGATCCAAGATGGCGGCCGGAAATGAAGTTGCTCCGATCCGGACGAAAATCGGTATCTGGGAGGTTTAGGGGACGACGATTCCGAATATCGGGTCAGTTTTTCGATTCCACCATTTTCTAAGATGGCCGCCATACAAGGAGTGGTGAGGCGAGGCCGCAGGCCGAGCCGAACCACGACGCCACGCCGCGAGGCGAGGCCGTAGGCCGAGGCGAGCTGCGTAAAAGGCGAGGCTGAAGGCCGAGCTCCGCGCAGGGCGTAGCCCGGAGCGTCCCCCCCCCAAATCCAAGATGGCCGCCATACAAGTTTAGATTCTAAAGGTGAGGCGAGGTCGAAGACCGAGCCGAACGCGCTAGGCGAGGCCGAAGGCCGAGGCGAGCCGCGTATAGGGTGAGGCCGAAGGCTGAACTCCGCGTAGGGCGAAGCCCGGAGCGTCCCCCCCCCCAATCAAAGATGGCCGCCATACAAGTTTAGATTCTAAAGGTGAGGCGAGGTCGAAGACCGAGCCGAACGCGCGAGGCGAGGCCGAAGGCCGAGGCGAGCCGCGTATAGGGTGAGGCCGAAGGCCGAACTCCGCGTAGGGCGAAGCCCGGAGCGTCCCCCCCCCCAATCAAAGATGGCCGCCATACAAGTTTAGATTTTTAAGGTGAGGCGAGGTCGCAGACCGAGCCGAACGCGCGAGCCGAGGCCGTAGGCCGAGGCGAGCTGCGTATAGGGCGAGGCCGAAGGCCGAGCTCCGCGTAGGGCGAAGCCCGAAGCGTCACCAAGCATATTACCAGCCGACCGCCATCATACCGACATGGGTGTCGTTTAATAGGTTTTCAGGGGTGCTGATTGACATGAAAATGACATCCATTTTGAAATCCAAGATGGCGGACATGGATTTTTTGGAAAATACCGTCATGGGTGTCCTTTAATAGGTTTTCGGGGGTGCTGATTCCGAAAATGACATACGTTTTGAAATCCAAGATGGCGGACATAAATTTTTTGCTAAATATCGTCATGGGTGTCGTTTTTTGGGTATTCAGGGGTGCTGTTTATGAAAATAACATCCATTTTTAAATCCAAGATGGCGGCCGTGAAAAACAAAAAAAATTAAAAACTTTTTTAAAATTTATAAAAAAAGGCACAACCGCCTCGCGACCTGCTTTAGCAGGTCGCGCACCACGCGAAACCTAGTTATATTATATAAAGCTACAATACCACTCACTGACTGACTGGGTGACAGAATTGTTCTCCCAGATGGAGCGGCGGGAGGTGAAAACTTTGTATGGGAGGTGTGGAGTGGGTGACGCGGAGGGTACGGGAAAACCTCGAGATCCTCGGATCCACCTTCTCATCAGGTGGCGACCCACCTTCCCGGGCGAACCGTTGCAGATGGAGCAGTGGCGCTCAAACTAAGGTCAACCTACACCCTGGTCGAATTCTACCGGTGACGTCATTTTTTCGATTTTCGCAAAAACAAGATGGCCGCCATACAAAATGATTATTGCTGTATCTCCGGAACCGATCGACATAAGTGGGGTGTGCTCGAACAAATGTTTTAAAGGGGGGTGAGGGGCAGGTGGCTGTCAAATTTTTTTTTCAAGATGGCGGATCCAAGATGGCGGCCGGAAATGAAGTTGCTCCGATCCGGACGAAAATCGGTATCTGGGGGGTTTGGGGAACGAAGATTCCGAATATCGGGTCAGTTTTTCGATTCCACCATTTTCCAAGATGGCCGCCATACAAGGAGTGGTGAGGCGAGGCCGCAGGCCGAGCTGAACCACGACGCCACGCTGCGAGGCGAGGCCGTAGGCCAAGGCGAGCTGCGTAAAAGGCGAGGCCGAAGGCCGAGCTCCGCGCAGGGCTTAGCCCGGAGCGTCCCCCCCCAAATCCAAGATGGCCGCCATACAAGTTTATATTCTAAAGGTGAGGCGAGGTCAAAGACCGAGCCGAACGCGCGAGACGAGGCCGAAGGCCGAGGCGAGCCGCATATAGGGTGAGGCCGAAGGCCGAACTCCGCGTAGGGCGAAGCCCGGAGCGTCCCCCCCCCAATCAAAGATGGCTGCCATACAAGTTTAGATCCTTAAAGTAAGGCGAGGTCGAAGACCGAGCCGAACGCGCGAGGCGAGGCCGAAGGACGAGGCGAGCCGCGTATAGGGTGAGGCCGAAGGCCGAACTCCGCGTAGGGCGAAGCCTGGAGCGGCCCCCCCCCAATCAAAGATGGCCGCCATACAAGTTTAGATTTTAAAGGTGAGGCGAGGTCGAAGACCGAGCCGAACGCGCGAGGTGAGGCCGAAGGCCGAGGCGAGCCGCGTATAGGGTGAGGCCGAAGGCCGAACTCCGCGTAGGGCGAAGCCCGCAGCGTCCCCCCCCAATCAAAGATGGCCGCCATACAAGTTTAGATTTTTAAGGTGAGGCGAGGTCGCAGACCGAGCCGAACGCGCGAGCCGAGGCCGTAGGCCGAGGCGAGCTGCGTATAGGGCGAGGCCGAAGGCCGAGCTCCGCGTAGGGCGAAGCCCGAAGCGTCACCAAGCATATTACCAGCCGACCGCCATCATACCGACATGGGTGTCGTTTAATAGGTTTTCAGGGGTGCTGATTTCGAAAATGACATCCATTTTGAAATCCAAGATGGCGGACATGGATTTTTTGAAAATACCTTCATGGGTGTCGTTTAATAGGTATTCGGGGGTGCTGATTCCGAAAATGACATACGTTTTGAAATCCAAGATGGCGGACTTAAATTTTTTGCAAAATATCGTCATGGGTGTCGTTTTTTGGGTATTCAGGGGTGCTGATTAAGAAAATAACATCCATTTTTAAATCCAAAATGGCGGCCGTGATAAACAAAAAAAATTAAAAACTTTTTTAAATTTATAAAAAAGGCACAACCGCCTCGCGACCTGCTTTAGCAGGTCGCGCACCACGCGAAACCTAGTTATATTATATAAAGCTACAATACCACTGACTGACTGGGTGACAGAATTGTTCTCCCAGACGGAGCGGCGGGAGGTGAAAACTTTGTATGGAGGGTGTGGAGAGAGCGTCGCGGAGGGTACGGGAAAACCTCGAGATCCTAGGATCCACCTTCTCATCAGGTGGCGACCCACCTTCCCGGGCGAACCATTGCAGATGGAGCGGTGGCGCTCGAACAAAAGTCGACCCACACCCTGGTCGAATTCTACCGGTGATGTCATTTTTTCGATTTTCGCAAAAACAAGATGGCCGCCATACAAAATGATTATTGCTGTATCTCCGGAACCGTTTGACATAAGTGGGGTGTGCTCGAACAAATGTTTTACAGGGGGGGTGAGGAGCAGGTGGCTGTCAAAATTTTTTTTTAAGATGGCGGATCCAAGATGGCGGCCTGAAATGAAGTTGCTCCGATCCGGACGAAAATCGGTATCTGGGGGGTTTGGAGGACGAAGATTCCGAATATTGGGCAAGTATTTCGATTCCACCATTTTCCAAGATGTTTGCCATACAAGGAGTGGTGAGGCGAGGCCGCAGGCCGAGCCGAACCACGACGCCACGCTGCGAGGCGAGGCCGTAGGCCGAGGCGAGCTGCGTAAAAGGCGAGGCCGAAGGCCGAGCTCCGCGCAGGGCGTAGCCCGGAGCGTCCCCCCCCCAAATCCAAGATGGCCGCCAATCAAGTTTAGATTCTAAAGGTGAGGCGAGGTCGAAGACCGAGCCGAACGCGCGAGACGAGGCCGAAGGCCGAGGCGAGCCGCGTATAGGGTGAGGCCGAAGGCCGAACTCCGCGTAGGGCGAAGCCCGGAGCGTCCCCCCCCCAATCAAAGATGGCCGCCATACAAGTTTAGATTCTAAAAGTGAGGCGAGGTCGAAGACCGAGCCGAACGCGCGAGGCGAGGCCGAAGGCCGAAGCGAGCCGCGTATAGGGTGAGGCCGAAGGCCGAACTCCGCGTAGGGCGTAGCCCGGAGCGTCCCCGCCCCAAATCCAAGATGGCCGCTATACAAGTTTAGATCGTAAAGGTGAGGCGAGGCCGAAGGCCGAGGCGAGCCGCGTATAAAGTGAGGCCGAAGGCCAAACTCCGCGTAGGGCGAAGCCCGGAGCGTCTTCCCCCCTAATTAAAGATGGCCGCCATACAAGTTTAGATTCTTAAGGTGAGGCGAAGTCGAAGACCGAGCCGAACGCGCGAGGCGAGGCCGAAGGCCGAGGCGAGCCGCACATAGGGTGAGGCCGAAGGCCGAACTCCGCGTAGGGCGAAGCCCGGAGCGTCCCCCCGCCAATCAAAGATGGCCGCCATACAAGTTTAGATTTTTAAGGTGAGGCGAGGTCGCAGACCGAGCCGAACGAGCGAGCCGAGGCCGTAGGCCGAGGCGAGCTGCGTATAGGGCGAGGCCGAAGGCCGAGCTCTGCGTAGGGTGAAGCCCGAAGCGTCACCAAGCATATTACCAGCCGAACGCCATCATACCGACATGGGTGTCGTTTTATAGGTTTTCAGGGGTGCTGATTTCGAAAATGACATCCATTTTGAAATCCAAGATGGCGGACATAAATTTTTTGTAAAAAACAGTCATGGGTGTCGTTTAAAAGGTTTTCGGGGGTGCTGATTCAGAAAAACGTTTTGAAATCCAAGATGGCGGACATAAATTTTTTGCAAAAAATTGTCATGGGTGTCGTTTTTTGGGTATTCAGGGGTGCTGATTAAGAAAATAACAACCATTTTTAAATCCAAGATGGCGGCCGTGAAAAACAAAAAAAAAATTAAAAACTTTTTTAAATTTATAAAAAAAGGCACAACCGCCTCGCGACCTGCTTTAGCAGGTCGCGCACCACGCAAAACCTAGTTATACTATATAAAGCTACATTACCACTCACTGACTGACTGGGTGATTGACATAATTGTTCTCCCAGAAGGAGGGTCGGGAGGTGAAAATGATGTATGGGGGGTGTGGTCAGAATTTTCCGTCGAGTACGCGAAAACTTCGACATCTTCGGATTCTCCTCCTCATCAGCTCGTGACCCACCTTCCCGGGCGAACCGTTGGAGTTGGATCGGTGGTGCTCGAACAAAGGTCGACCAGCACCCTGGTCAAAGTCTACAGGTGACAAAATTTTTTCGATTTTCAACAAAACAAGATGGCCGCCATACTAAAGTGATTTTTAGATATATCCTCCGATTCGGACCAAACTCGGTATCCGGGGGTTTTATGAACGCCTTTTTGACTCTACAAATAGGGTAGCACAACCGCCTCGCGGCCTGCTTTAGCAGGTCGCGCACCACGAGAAAACTAGTTATTATATTATATAAAGCTACAATACCACTCACTCACTGACTGACTGGGTGACAGAATTGTTCTCCCAGATGGAGCGGCGGGAGGTGAAAACTTTGTATGGGGGGTGTGGAGAGGGTGGTGCGGAGGGTACGGGAAAACCTCGAGATCCTCGGATCCACCTTCTCATCGGGTGGCGACCCACCTTCCCGGGCGAACCGTTGCAGATGGAGCGGTGGCGCTTGAACAAAGGTCGACCCACACCCTGGTCGAATTCTACCGGTGACGTCATTTTTTCGATTTTCGCAAAAACAAGATGGCCGCCATACAAAATGATTATTGCTGTATCTCCGGAACCGTTTGACATAAGTGGGGTGTGCTCGAACAAATGTTTTACAGGGGGGTGAGGGGCAGGTGGCTGTCAAATTTTTTTTTCAAGATGGCGGATCCAAGATGGCGGCCGGAAATGAAGTTGCTCCGATCCGGACGAAAATCGGTATCTGGGGGGTTTGGGGGACGAAGATTCCGAATATCGGGTCAGTTTTTCGATTCCACCATTTTCTAAGATGGCCGCCATACAAGGAGTCCGCAGGCCGAGCCGAACCACGACGCCACGCCGCGAGGCGAGGACGTAGGCCGAGGCGAGCTGCGTAAAAGGCGAGGCTGAAGGCCGAGCTCCGCGCAGGGCGTAGCCCGGAGCGTCCCCCCCCCAAATCCAAGATGGCCGCCATACAAGTTTAGATTCTAAAGGTGAGGCGAGGTCGAAGACCGAGCCGAACGCGCTAGGCGAGGCCGAAGGCCGAGGCGAGCCGCGTATAGGGTGAGGCCGAAGGCCGAACTCCGCGTAGGGCGAAGCCCGGAGCGTCCCCCCCCCCAATCAAAGATGGCCGCCATACAAGTTTAGATTCAAAAAGTGAGGCGAGGTCAAAGACCGAGCCGAACGCGCGAGGCGAGGCCGAAGGCCGAGGCGAGCCGCGTATAGGGTGAGGCCGAAGGCCGAACTCCGCGTAGGGCGAAGCCCGGAGCGTCCCCCCCCAATCAAAGATGGCCGCCATACAAGTTTAGATTTTTAAGGTGAGGCGAGGTCGCAGACCGAGCCGAACGCGCGAGCCGAGGCCGTAAGCCGAGGCGAGCTGCGTATAGGGCGAGGCCGAAGGCCGAGTTCCGCGTAGGGCGAAGCCCGAAGCGTCACCAAGCATATTACCAGCCGACCGCCATCATACCGACATGGGTGTCGTTTAATAGGTTTTCAGGGGTACTGATTTCGAAAATGACATCCATTTTGAAATCCAAGATGGCGGACATGGATTTTTTGGAAAATACAGTCATGGGTGTCGTTTAATAGGTTTTCGGGGGTGCTGATTCCGAAAATGGCATACGTTTTGAAATCCAAGATGGTGGACATAAATTTTTTGCAAAATGTCGCCATGGGTGTCGTTTTTTTGGTATTCAGGGGTGCTGATTAAGAAATTAACATCCATTTTTAAATCCAAGATGGCGGCCGTGAAAAAAAAAAAATTAAAAACTTTTTTAAAATTTATAAAAAAAGGCACAACCGCCTCGCGACCTGCTTTAGCAGGTCGCGCACCACGCGAAACCTAGTTATATTATATAAAGCTACAATACCACTCACTCACTGACTGACTGGGTGACAGAATTGTTCTCCCAGATGGAGCGGCGGAAGGTGAAAACTTTGTATGGAGGGTGTGGAGAGGGTGTCGCGGAGGGTAAGGGAAAACCTCGAGATCCTCGGATCCACCTTCTCATCAGGTGGCGACCCACCTTCCCGGGCGACCCGTTGCAGATGGAGCGGTGGCGCTCGAACTAAGGTCGACCCACACCCTGGTCGAATTCTACCGGTGACGTCATTTTTTCGATTTTCGCAAAAACAAGATGGCCGCCATACAAAATGATTATTGCTGTGTCTACGGAACCGTTTGACATAAGTGGGGTGTGCTCGAACAAATGTTTTACAGGGGGTTAAGGGGCAGGTGGCTGTCAATTTTTTTTTTCAAGATGGCGGATCCAAGATGGCGGCCGGAAATGAAGTTGCTCCGATCCGGACGAAAATCGGTATCTGGGAGGTTTAGGGGACGACGATTCCGAATATCGGGTCAGTTTTTCGATTCCACCATTTTCTAAGATGGCCGCCATACAAGGAGTCCGCAGGCCGAGCCGAACCACGACGCCACGCCGCGAGGCGAGGCCGTAGGCCGAGGCGAGCTGCGTAAAAGGCGAGGCTGAAGGCCGAGCTCCGCGCAGGGCGTAGCCCGGAGCGTCCCCCCCCCAAATCCAAGATGGCCGCCATACAAGTTTAGATTCTAAAGGTGAGGCGAGGTCGAAGACCGAGCCGAACGCGCTAGGCGAGGCCGAAGGCCGAGGCGAGCCGCGTATAGGGTGAGGCCGAAGGCCGAACTCCGCGTAGGGCGAAGCCCGGAGCGTCCCCCCCCCCAATCAAAGATGGCCGCCATACAAGTTTAGATTCTAAAGGTGAGGCGAGGTCGAAGACCGAGCCGAACGCGCGAGGCGAGGCCGAAGGCCGAGGCGAGCCGCGTATAGGGTGAGGCCGAAGGCCGAACTCCGCGTAGGGCGAAGCCCGGAGCGTCCCCCCCCCCAATCAAAGATGGCCGCCATACAAGTTTAGATTTTTAAGGTGAGGCGAGGTCGCAGACCGAGCCGAACGCGCGAGCCGAGGCCGTAGGCCGAGGCGAGCTGCGTATAGGGCGAGGCCGAAGGCCGAGCTCCGCGTAGGGCGAAGCCCGAAGCGTCACCAAGCATATTACCAGCCGACCGCCATCATACCGACATGGGTGTCGTTTAATAGGTTTTCAGGGGTGCTGATTGACATGAAAATGACATCCATTTTGAAATCCAAGATGGCGGACATGGATTTTTTGGAAAATACCGTCATGGGTGTCCTTTAATAGGTTTTCGGGGGTGCTGATTCCGAAAATGACATACGTTTTGAAATCCAAGATGGCGGACATAAATTTTTTGCTAAATATCGTCATGGGTGTCGTTTTTTGGGTATTCAGGGGTGCTGTTTATGAAAATAACATCCATTTTTAAATCCAAGATGGCGGCCGTGAAAAACAAAAAAATTAAAAACTTTTTTAAAATTTATAAAAAAAGGCACAACCGCCTCGCGACCTGCTTTAGCAGGTCGCGCACCACGCGAAACCTAGTTATTATATTATATAAAGCTACAATACCACTGACTGACTGGGTGACAGAATTGTTCTCCCAGACGGAGCGGCGGGAGGTGAAAACTTTGTATGGAGGGTGTGGAGAGAGCGTCGCGGAGGGTACGGAAAAACCTCGAGATCCTAGGATCCACCTTCTCATCAGGTGGCGACCCACCTTCCCGGGCGAACCATTGCAGATGGAGCGGTGGCGCTCGAACAAAAGTCGACCCACACCCTGGTCAAAGTCTACAGGTGACAAAATTTTTTCGATTTTCAACAAAACAAGATGGCCGCCATACTAAAGTGATTTTTAGATATATCCTCCGATTCGGACCAAACTCGGTATCCGGGGGTTTTTGGGGTCGCTGAATCCGAATATCTGGTAAGTTTTTCGATTCCATCATTTTCCAAGATGGCCGCCATACAAGGAGTGGTGAGGCGAGGCCGAAGGCCGAGCCGAACCACGACGCGCCGCGAGGCAAGGCCGCAGGCCGAGGCTAGCTGCGTATAAGGCGAGGCCGAAGGCCGAGCTCCGCGTAGGGCGAAGCCCGGTGCGTCCCCCTCCCAATCCCTTTCATCAGTTGCCGTCGGCAAGATACATCGAAAAAAATTTAGGCCTAATCAACATATTAAGTCTAAAATACTTTAAAAAAGTAATACTTTTGTGCTAAGTTTGTACTTTAAATCAAAGCTTGACACCAAAATGCCGCTTAAACGCACTCCTCCGCATACTCCTACGCCTAATGAATTGCATAATAATCTAAAAATTTCTCAGACTTCTCAAGCTAGTTCTGCTCCGAATTTATCCAGATTAGACGATAATAACGTCACAGTCCGGCGAAAACCTAGTAGTACTCAAATTTCTGAACCCTGTTTTATGACGGAAATGAAAGAAATTAAGGAAATGATTACGAGTACCAACAATAAATACCTCCAAAAAATTTCCTCCTTGGAGTCGTACATTAAAGAAATCGTTAATCAAAACACTGATATGAAAAATTCGCTTGACTTTATATCTAGTCAATATGATGATTTAAGAGTAAAGTTTGAGGGTTTATTATCGGAAAAAAAGGATGATCGCAAAGAGATTCATAAACTGCAAGAAAGAATATCCACTTTGGAGTGGGCATTAACAAACACAAAAATTCAGTTAAAAAATATTCCTAAGAAAGACAAAGAGTCGAAAGAAGATCTCTGTCGGTTCGTCCTGAAAACTGCACAGGTTCTGGAGATTCCTCTTGTCGAATCAGACATCAAGGATGTATATCGTACGAAGTCAAAGAGCTCAGACTCTCCCATTATTGTTGATTTCACATCGACTTTAAAAAAGGAAAGGATTATAAAAAACTCTCGTCAGTTTAGCACTAAATCAAAGGGAATCAAGCTGAACACCTCACTTGTTGATATTCCTGGACCTTCGAAACAAATTTTTATTTCCGAATATTTAACTCCGAACGCAAGGAACCTGTATTATTTATCGAGAGTGTTTGCAAAGGAGAACAGCTACGCGTACTGTTGGACCTCCTATGGGAAAATCTATTTACGCAAAAATGAAGGAGGGCGAGCGATCAAAATTGAAAATGTAGCGGATCTCGACCCACTGATAGAAAAATGACTAGTTTTGTTTTTAAATTTGTTTCACAACTTATTGCTATGCTTTTTTTGTAATCAACTCTATTTTTGTCATAACGGATTTTATTTGATGGTTTTACTGACTTACACATTTCTCACATACTACACAGTAACAGACACACTATATACATTAAACACTCACGCATACAAGCTTCTTGAGTCTCTGAAAAAAATTTACTTATGTTGTAAAATAAATCTAAATAAAAAAGATATTAATAATTTATCAATATATTTATTGAAATCATATATATTTACACCTACAGTTATCTTTCAATTTTTTCATTATTGTTCATTGCACTTCTCTTTAGGCACTGTCACCCACACATATAAAATTCGATAACATAAATCAAATATCACAAACCTTAGATAATTTAAATATAAGACCACCATGTTTTTGTGAACCAGAAAACTGTACCGAATTTTTGCCTAACACAAATAAGTACTTAACCATCATCCATCAAAACATACGGAGCATAAATCAAAATATAAATTCTTTAGAAATTGTGTTAGCACGACTAAAATTGTCTTGTGACATTATTATTATGTCAGAATGCTGGTTATCTGTTGTAAATCAACTTCCACAACTAAATGGATATAAATCATATTCTTCTACGGATAAATATAACCAGAACGATGGTGTTGCAGTATATATTAAAAATAATTTAAATATAAGCATAGAAGAGCCACAAATGAGTGAAACAAATTGTCTATTAATAAAAATCAGTTCGCACACTGCAATCGTAGCAATTTATAGACCTCCTTGTTTCCGGAACTTAGAAAATTATTTTAATTCCATAAAATGTTTGCTGAAATCATTGGTAACTTTTCAAAATATTTTAATTATAGGTGACATTAACATCAACATAGCTTTAAACAGTTGCAACTTAGATTACCTTGAGCTTTTAATGTTTTATGGTTTATTTCCAGCATATAATAATTTAACAACAGAAGTTAGTTGTCTGGACCACGTTATGGTCAAATCTAAGAAGAATGTTTACACTTTTATAATGGATCTTAATGTAACTAACCACAAGACCATTTTAACATGCATGGATATCCAAAATAAACCTCAGCTGCGGAGTAGATATATAAGAAAACTCAACTTTGAAACGTTAGCCAATGAATGTAGTAAAATAAACTTTAATGCCTTTAAACTAGATGGAAATTCTAATGACTATGCTACATTTTTAGTACACACTTTGCAAAATTTAATAAAATCTAATTCTATTGTATTTAAACTACCAGGAAGTAAATTCACGATTAAACCATGGATTACAGTAGGCTTATTACGCTGTATAAAAAATAGAGATAGGCTTCACATTAAGGCAAAAACCAATCCTGAAAATGATATCATTGTGACAACATATAAAAGATACAGAAATTTTTGTAATGGTGTTTTAAAAAAAGAGAAACGAAATTATGAAAAAAATGAACTTAACAAAAATAACAAAAATAACAAACAATTGTGGAAATCCATTCGAAATATTACAAACTCTCAGAAAAATAATGATACCCCGCACGAACTTTTAAAACTTGAGAAGACAGACTATGAATCTGCTAACCATATAAATAACTTTTTCACTTCCATTGGTAGTAAGCTTGCCAATAACATCCCTAATAATATTCCTCCGCCTTCACCAGACACAATGTCAGACTCTATATCAGCAGCCAATACGTTCGTGTTACTTGATGTGTCCGAAGAAGAAATTGAAAGGCTGATATTTAATCTTAAGTCTGAGTCTGGGCCCGGCTGGGATGGGGTTTCAGCTAAAGTTCTCAAATGTTTGAAAGACGCTATTGTGCCCACGCTTACTAGGCTCTTTAACCAGTGCATTGGTGATGGTGTCTTCCCTGATGTGCTAAAAAAATCAATTGTGATTCCAGTTCATAAGGGAGGGAAAAGGGACTGTGTAGACAACTATCGACCAATATCGTTACTTTCAGATTTGTCTAAAATTTTTGAGAAAATCATAAATAATAGACTCAAGGCATACCTTGAAAAGCATAATTTACTATCAGAAAATCAATTTGGGTTCAGAAGAGAAAGATCTGCGGAAGAGGCGGTATGTATCTTAACTAATTTTATTGCAAATAAATTGGATTCTGGTGTAAAATGCTTGACGGTATTTTTGGACTTGGCGAAGGCGTTTGACACGGTCTCTTTTCCCAAACTGTTGAGCCTTTTGGAGAAATTGGGAATCAGAGGAAGACAACTAGCTCTAATAGCAGATTACCTCAAAAACCGTACTCAATGTACCAAAATTAATGACATACTGAGTTCAGAGTCTTTAATCACTTGTGGAATACCCCAGGGCAGTGTTTTAGGCCCAACTCTGTTTTTATGCTATATAAATAATCTATGCCAAATAAAGTTGCCAAATTGCAAGGTAATGTGTTATGCAGATGATACAGCACTTACCTTTTATGGGGACACATGGGACGAGGTTTATAATAAAGCACAATATGGCCTTGGGGTAGTAAAACAATGGTTAGCAACCTATAGCCTTACCCTTAACTCCTTAAAAACAAAATATGTAACCTTCGGCATTAATAAATCACTTATTCCAAATAATCCTGACTTAAAACTGATTGCACATGATTGCAGAAACACCTCACAACCCTGTAGTTGCAAACCCCTCATTAATACTAAAAGTATAAGATACTTGGGAATCATAGTAGACCAAAGTCTTAATTTCAAAGAGCATATTCAAAATCTCGCTAATAAAATACGTAGGTTCACTTATATATTTAAGCAAATCCGTCATGTAGCGGATTCAGATTTAATAAATTATATTTATACTGCTCTTTGTCAATCAGTCATAGCATATGGCATTACATCATGGGGAGGGGCTTCAAAAACTCACATGATTATAGTTGAAAGGGCACAAAGATTTATTCTGAAGATAGCTTATTTTAAACCTCGACTTTATCCTACTAAAGAATTGTACAAACTTTGTAATGTACTTACAGTACGTAAATTGTATATTCTGGCCACAATACTTCTAAAACATAAAGAAATTGGTTTTAATAAAGATAATCCAGTGTTATCATTACGAAGGTCTCATAAAGTTTGTAGTATGCCTATAACTAATACATTCTTTGTTCGCAAATTTTTAAACTACAATGGTGCATTGTTATACAATATAGCAAACAAAGAACTTAATATTTATCCATTGATTAAAAGTGAAACTAAAACTAAAGTAACAAATTGGCTACAAATATTAGATTATGATGAGACGGAGAGACTCTTTGAACGCTTAAAATAGTTATATTAAACTTACATATTACAATTTCACTACACATACACTCACTCACACACACACGCACATACACACACACACACACACACACACAAATTCCTAAACACACGATTAATTAATAAGCTATTTTTTTACTATATACGAGAAATGTTAGACAAACTATTAAATCAACGTATGTTATTTGTTAATATTAAACTGTACGGTTTTATGTTGAAATCTGTAATAGGTACCGAGGGAGGGGCCTGGTGACCCCTTACTACAGGGAAACCTAGTTAGGGCACCAGTCTCCCACTTCAAATAATAATTATTTGTATAAACCGTTTTAGTACTAAAATTATAGTAACATACTTTGTGGGAGAAATTAATAAACTTTTTGAATTTTGAATTTGAATCCAAGATGGCCGCCATTTAAGTTTAGATTCTAAACGACCTCGCCGACCGCGCGAGGCGAGGCCGAAGGCCGAGCCGAGCTTCGTATAGGGCGAGGCCGAAGGCCGAGCTCCGCGTAGGGCGAAGCCCGAAGCGTCACCAAGCATCTTACCGGCCCCAACCGCAATCCGAAAATTTCATATCCGCCATCTTGGATTTTAGTTGGGCAAAAATCCAAGATGGCGGATATGAAATTTTCGGGCATACCGACATCGGTGTCGTTTAATAGGTTTTCGGGGTGTGTGGTTCCAATAATGACATCCATTTTGAACGGATTGTTACCGTTAGACTTTGACCAAGGTGCCGGTCGACCTTTGTTCTAGAACCACCGGTCCAACTCCAACGGTTCGCCCGGGAAGGTGGGTCGCGACCTGATGAGAAGAAGAATCCGAAGATGTCGAGGTTTTCCCATACTCGACGGAAAATTCTGACCACACCCCCCATACATCATTTTCACCTCCCGACCCTCTTTCTAGGAGAACAATTATGTCAATCACCCAGTCAGTCAGTCAGTGAGTGAGTGGTATTGTAGCTTTATATAATATAACTAGGTTTCGCGTGGTGCGCGACCTGCTAAAGCAGGCCGCAAGGCGGTTGTGGTACCCTATTAGTAGGGTCTAAAAGGCGTTCATACTTTTTTTGGTTTGTCACGACCGCCATCTTGGATTTCAAAATGGATGTTAGTTTCGTAATCAGCATCCCCGAAAACCTATTAAACGACACCCATGACAGAATTTTTTTATACTGCGTGTCTGCCATCTTGGATTTCAAAATAGATGTCATTATCGCAATCAGCACCCCAGAAAACCTAAAAAACGACACCCATGACGGGTTTTTCCAAAAATGTATGATCGCCATCTTGGATTTCAAAATGGATATCATTTTCGGAATCAGCACCCCCGAAAACCTATTAAACGACGCCCATGTCGGTATGCCCGAAAATTTCATATCCGCCATCTTGGATTTTTGGTGGGGAGAATCGAGACGCTCCGAGCTTCGCCCTTCGCGTCACGATTTCCCCAACTAAAATCCAAGATGGCGGATATGAAATTTTCGGTTGCGGTCGGCCGGTAAGATGCTTGGTGACGCTTCGGGCTTCGCCCTACGCGGAGCTCGGCCTTTGGCCTCGCCCTATACGCTACGACCTCGCCTCACCTTTAGAATCTAAACATAAATGGCGGCCATCTTGGATTGGGGGGGGACGCTCCGGGCTTCGCCCTACGCGGAGCTCGGCCTTCGGCCTCGCCTCACCACTCCTTGTATGGCGGCCATCTTGGAAAATTGCGGAATCGAAAAACTTACCAGATCTTCAGATTCAGTGAACCCAAACACCCCCGGATACCGAGTTTGGTCCGAATCGGAGGAGATACAAAAATCTCATTTTTGTATGACGGCCATCTTGTTTTTTTGAAAATCGAAAAAAAATTGTTACCGTTAGACTATGACCAGGGTGCCGGTTGACCTTTTTTCGAGTATCAATGGTCCAAGTCCAACGGTTCGCCCGGGAAGTTGGGTCGCGACCTGATGAGGAAGAGAATCCGAAGATGTCGAGGTTTTCCCATACTCGACGGAAAATTCTGACCACAACTCCCATACTTCATTTTCACCTCCCGACCTTCCTTCTGGGAGAACAATTATGTCAATCAGTGAGTCAGTGAGTCAGTGGTAATGTAGCTTTATATAGTATAATAACTAGGTTTCGCGTGGTGCGCGACCTGCTAAAGCAGGCCGCGAGGCGGTTGTGCTACCATATTTGTAGGGTCAAAAAGGCGTTCATTTAGTTTTTTGTAATTTTTTTTGAAAACACATGTCGGACATCTTGGATTTCAAAATGGATGTCATTTACGGAATCAGCAACCCCAAAAACCTATTAAACGACACCCATGTCGGCATGCCCGAAAATTTCATGGCGGTCGGCCGGTAAGATGCTTGGTGACGCTTCGGGCTTCGCCCTACGCGGAGCTCGGCCTTCGGCCTCGCCCTATACGCAGCTCGCCTCGGCCTTCGGCCACGCCTCGCGCGTTCGGCTCGGTCTACGACCTCGCCTCACCTTTAGAATCTAAACTTAAATTGCAGCCATCTTAAATTGGGGGGGGGGACGCTCCGGGCTTCGCCCTATGCGGAGCTCGGCCTTCGGCCTCGCCCTATATGCAGCTCGCCTCGGCCTACGGCCTCGGCTCGCGCGTTCGGCTCGGTCTGCGACCTCGCCTCACCTTAAAAATCTAAACTTGTATGGCGGCCATCTTTGATAGGGGGGGGGGGACGTTCCGGGCTTGTCCCTACGCGGAGTTCGGCCTTCGGCCTCACCTTATACGCGGCTCGCCTCGGCCTTCGGCCTGGCCTCGCGCGTTCGGCTCGGTCTTCGACCTCGCCTCACCTTTAGAATCTAAACTTACCGCCATCTAGAATTGGGGAGGGGACGCTCCGGGCTTCGCCCTACGCGGAGTTCGGCCTTCGGCCTCACACTATGCGCGGCTCAGCTCGGCCTTCGGCCTCTCTAAACTTGTATGGCGGCCATCTTGGATTTGGGACGGGGACGCTCCGGGCTACGCCCCACGCAGAGCTCGGCCTTCGGCCTCGCCTTTTTCGTAGCTTGCCTCGGCCTACGGCCTCGCCTCGCAGCATGGCGTCGTGGTTCGCCTCGGCCTGCGGCCTCGCCTCACCACTCTTTGTATGGCGGCCATCTTGGAAAATGGTGGAATCGAAAAACTGACCCGATATTCGGAATCTTTGTCCCCCAAACCCCCCAGATACCGATTTTCGTCCGGATCGGAGCAACTTCATTTCCGGCCGCCATCTTGGATCCGCCATCTTGAAAAAAAATTTTTACAGCCAGCTGCCACCCACCCCCTGTAAAACATTTGTTCGAGCACTCTCCACTTATGTCAAACGGATCCGGAGATACAGCAATAAACATTTTGTATGGCGGCCATCTTGTTTTTGCGAAAATCGAAAAAATGACGTCACCGGTAGAATTCGACCAGGGTGTGGGTCGACCTTAGTTCAAGCGCCACCGCTCCATCTGCAACGGTTCGCCCGGGAAGGTGGGTCGCCACCTGATGAGAAGGTGGATCCGAGGATCTCGAGGTTTTCCCGTACCCTCCGCGTCACCCACTCCACACCTCCCATACAAAGTTTTCACCTCCCGCCGCTCCATCTGGGAGAACAATTCTGTCACCCAGTCAGTCAGTCAGTCAATCAGTCAGTCAGTGGTATTGTAGCTTTATATAATATAACTAGGTTTCGCGGGGTGCGCGACCTGCTAAAGCAGGCCGCGAGGCGGTTGTGCTACCCTATTTGTAGGGTCAAAAAGGCGTTCATACATTTTTTGGTTTGTCACGACCGCCATCTTTGATTTCAAAATGGATGTCATTTTCGTAATCAGCACCCCCGAAAACCTATTAAACGACACCCATGACGGTATTTTCCAAAAAATCCATGTCCGCCATCTTGGATTTCAAAATGGATGTCATTTTCGAAATCAGCACCCCTGAAAACCTATTAAACGACACTCATGTCGGTATGATGGCGGTCAGCTGGTAATATGCTTGGTGACGCTTCGGGCTTTGCCCTACGCGGAGCTCGGCCTTTGGCCTCGCCCTATACGCAGCTCGCCTCGGCCTACGGCCTCGGCTCGCGCGTTCGGCTCGGTCTGCAACCTCGCCTCACCTTTAGAACCTAAACTTGTATGGCGGCCATCTTGGATTTGGGGCGAGGACACTCCGGGCTACGCCCTACGCGGAGCTCGGCCTTCGGCCTCGCCTTTACGTAGCTCGCCTCGGCCTACGGCCTCGCCTCGCAACGTGGCGTCGTGGTTCGGCTCGGCCTGCGGCCTCGCCTCACCACTCCTTGTATGGCGGCCATCTTGGAAAATGGTGGAATCGAAAAACTGACCCGATATTCGGAATCTTCGACCCCCAAACCCCCAGATACCGATTTTCGTCCGGATCGCAGCAACTTAATTTTCGGCCACCATCTTGGATCCGCCATCTTGAAAAAAAATTTTGACAGCCACCTGCCTCTCATCCCCCTGTAAAACATTTGTTCGAGCACACCCCACTTATGTCAAACGGTTCCGGAGATACAGCAATATTAATTTTGTATGGCGGCCATCTTGTTTTTGCGAAAATTGAAAAAATGACGTCACCGGTAGAATTCGACCAGGGTGTGGGTCGACCTTTGTTCGAGCGCCACCGCTCCATCTGCAACGGTTCGCCCGGGAAGGTGGGTCACCACCTGATGAGAAGGTGGATCCAAGGATCTCGAGGTTTTCCCGTACCCTCCGCGTCACCCACTCAACAATCTCTTTACAAAGTTTTCACCTCCCGCCGCTCCATCTGGGAGAACAATTCTGTCACCCAGTGAGTGAGTGAGTGGTATTGCAGCTTTATATAATATAACTAGGTTTCGCGTGGTGCGCGACCTGCTAAAGCAGGCCGCGAGGCGGTTGTGTACTCTATTTGTAGGGTCAAAAAGGCGTTCATACTTTTTTTGGTTTGTCACGACCGCCATCTTGGATTTCAAAATGGATGTCAGTTTCGTAATCAGCATCCCCAAAAACCTATTAAGCGACACCCATGATGGATTTTTCCAAAAAATGCATGTCCGCCATCTTGGATTTGAAAATAAATGTCATTTTCGGGATCAGCATACCCGAAAACCTATCAAACGACACCCATGGCAGTTCAAAAAAAAAATGCATGTCCGCCATCTTAGATTTCAAAATGGATGTCATTTTTGGAATCACCAACCCCGAAAACCTATTAAACGACACCCATGTCGGTATGCCCGAAAATTTCATATCCGCCATCTTGGATTTTTGGTGGGGAGAATCGAGACGCTCCGGGCTTCGCCCTTCGCGTCACGATTCCCCCAACTAAAATCAAAGATGGCGGATATGAAATTTTCGGATGGCGGTCGGCCAGTAAGATGCTTGGTGACGCTTCGGGCTTCGCCCTACGCGGAGCTCGGCCTTCGGCCTCGCCCTATATGCAGCTCGGCTCGGCCTTCGGCCTCGCCTCGCGCGTTCAGCTCGGTCTGCGACCTCGCCTCACCCTTAGAATCTAAACTTAAATGTCGGCCATCTTGGATTGGGGGGGGACGCTCCGGGCTTCGCCCTACGCGGAGCTCGGCCTTCGGCCTCGCCTCACCACTCCTTGTATGGTGGCCATCTTGGAAAATGGCGGAATCAAAAAAATTACCAGATCTTCGGACTCAGTGACCCCAAAAACCCCCGGATACCGAGTTTGGTCCGAATCGGAGGAGATACAAAAATCTCATTTTTGTATGGCGGCCATCTTGTTTTTTTGAAAATCGAAAAAAAAATGTCACCGGTAGACTTTGACCAGGGTGCCGGTCGACCTTTGTTTGAGCACCACCGGTCCAAGTCGAACGGTTCGCCCGGGAAGGTAAGCCGCGACCTGATGAGGAGAAGAATCCGAAGATGTCGAGGTTTTCCCATACTCGACGGAAAATTCTGACCACACTTCCCGTACATCAATTTCACTTCCCGACCCTCCTTCTGGGAGAACAATTATGTCAATCAGTGAGTCAGTGAGTGGTAATCTAGCTTTATATAGTATAATAATAATAATAATATAATAACTAGGTTTCGCGTGGTGCGCGACCTGCTTAAGCAGGCCGCGAGACGGTTGTGCTACCCTAGTCGTAGGGTCAAAAAGGCGTTCATACTTATTTGGTTTGTCACGGCCACCATCTTGGATTTTAAAATCGATGTTATTTGAAGAATTAGTACCCTCGAAAATATAAAAAACGACACCCATGACGGATTTTTCCAAAAAATGCATGTCTGCCATCTTGGATTTGAAAATAAATGTCATTTTCAGGATCAGCATCCCCGAAAATCTATCAAACGACGATTCCCCCAACTAAAATCCAAGATGGCGCATATTAAATGTTCGGATAACGGTCGGCGGGTAAGATGCTTGGTGACGCTTCGGGCTTCGCCCTACGCGGAGCTCGGCCACTGGCCTCGCCCTATACGCAGCTCGGCTCGGCCTTCGGCCTCGCCTTACCTTTAGAATCTAAACTTAAATGGCAGCCATCTTGGATTGGGGGGGGGGACGCTCCGGGCTTCGCCCTACGCGGAGCTCGGCCTTCGACCTCGCCTTATACGAAGCTCGCCTCGGCCTGCGGCCTCGCCTCGCGGCGCGTCGTGGTTCGGCTCGGCCTTCGGCCTCGCCTCACCACTCCTTGTATGGCGGCCATCTTGGAAAATGGCGAAACCGAAAATCTTTTCAGATATTCGGATTTAGCGACCCCTAGAACTCCCGGATACCGAATTTGGTCCGAATCAGAGGAGATTCAAAAATCTCGTTTTTGTATGGCGGCTATCTTGTTTTTTTGAAAATCGAAAAAAATTTATCATCGGTAGACTTCGACCAGGGTGTGGGTTGACCTTTGTTTGAGCACCACCGGTCCAATTCCAACGGTTCGCCCGGGAAGGTGGGTCGCGACCTGATGAGGAGGAGAATCCGAAGATGTCGAGGTTTTCCCATACTCGACGGAAAATTCTGACCACACTTCCCATACATCATTTTCACCTCCCGACCCTCCTTCTGGGAGAACAATTATGTCAGTCAGTGAGTCAGTGGTAATGTAGCTTTATATAGTATAACTAGGTTCCGCGTGGTGCGCGACCTGCTAAAGCAGGCCGCGAGGCGGTTGTGCTGCCCTATTTGTAGGGTCAAAAAGGCGTTCATACTTTTTTTGGTTTGTCACGACCGCCATCTTGGATATCAAACTGGATGTCAGTTTCGTAATCAGCATACCCGGAAACCTATTAAACGACACCCATGACAGTTTTTTTTAATGAAATTTGAAATTTTCGGATAGCGGATATGAAATTTTCGGATTGCGGTCGGCCGGTAAGATGCTTGGTGACGCTTCGGGCTTCGCCCTACGCGGAGCTCGGCCTTCGGCCTCGCCCTATACGCAGCTCGGCTCGGCCTTCGGCCTCGCCTCGCTCATTCGGCTCGGTCTACGACCTCGCCTCACCTTTAGAATCTAAACTTAAATGGCGGCCATCTTGGATTAGGGGTGGGGACGCTCCGGGCTTCGCCCTACGCGGAGCTCGGCCTTCGGCCTCGCCTTATACGCAGCTCGCCTCGGCCTGCGGCCTCGCCTCGCGGCGCGTCGTGGTTCGGCTCGGCCTTCGGCCTCGCCTCACCACTCCTTGTATGGCGGCCATCTTGGAAAATGGTGAAATCGAAAAACTTACCAGATATTCGGATTCAGTGACCCCAAAAACCCCTTGATACCGAATTTGGTCCGAATCGGAGGATATACAAAACTATCAATTTTGTATGGCGGCCATCTTGTTTTTTTGAAAATCAAAAAAAAATTGTTACTGTTAGACTTTGACCAAGGTGCCGGTCGACCTTTGTTCGAGCACTACCGATCCAACTCCAACGGTTCGCCCGGGAAGGTGGGTCACGAGCTGATGAGGAGAAGAATCCGAAGATGTCGAAGTTTTCCCCTACTCGACGGAAAATTTGGACCACACCCCCCATACATCATTTTCATCTCCCGACCCTCCTTCTGGGAGAACAATTATGTCAATCACCCAGTCAGTGAGTGAGTGGTAATGTAGCTTTATATAGTATAACTAGGTTTCGCGTGGTTCGCGACCTGCTGAAGCAGGCCGCGAGGCGGTTGTGCTACCCTATTTGTAGGGTCCAAAAGGCGTTCATACTTTTTTTGGTTTGTCACGACCGCCATCTTGGATTTCAAAATGGATGTCAGTTTCGTAATCAGCATCCCCGAAAACCTATTAAACGACACCCATGACAGATTTTTTTTAAACAGCATGTCCGCCATCTTGTATTTACAAAATAGATGTCATTTTCGCAATCAGCATCCCAGAAAACGTATTAAACGACACCCATGACGGTTTTTGAGAAAAATGCATGTCCGCCATCTTGGATTTCAGAATGGATATCATTTTCGAAATCAGCACCCCCGAAAACCTATAAAACGACACGCATGTCGGTATGCCCGAAAATTTCATATCCGCCATCTTGGATTTTTGGTGGGGAGAATCAAGACGCTCCGGGCTTCGCCCTTCGCGTCACGATTTCCCCAACTAAAATCCAAGATAGCGGATATGAAATTTTCGGTTTGCGGTCAGCCGGTAAGATGCTTGGTGACGCTTCGGGCTTCGCCCTACGCGGAGCTCGGCCTTCGGCCTCGCCTCACCTTTAGAATCTAAACTTAAATGGCGGCCATCTTGGATTGGGGGGGGGACGCTCCGGGCTTCGCCCTACGCGGAGCTCGGCCTTCGGCCTCGCCTCACCACTCCTTGTATGGCGGCCATCTTGGAAAATGGCGAAATCGAAAATCTTTTCCGATATTCGGATTCAGCGACCCCTAAAACCCCCGGATACCGAATTCGGTCCGAATCAGAGGAGATACAAAAATCTCGTTTTTGTATGGCGGCCATTTTGTTTTTTGAAAATCGAAAAAATTATGACACCGGTAGACTTCGACCAGGGTGTGGGTCGACCTTTGTTCGAGCACCACCGGTCCAAGTCCAACGGTTTGCCCGGGAAGGTGGGTCACGACCTGATGAGGAGGAGAATCCGAAGATGTCGAGGTTTTCCCATACTCGACGGAAAATTCTGACCACACCCCCTATACATCATTTTCACCTCCCGACCCTCCTTCTGGGAGAACAATTATGTCAATCACCCAGTCAGTCAGTGGTAATGTAGCTTTATATAGTATAACTAGGTTTCGCGTGGTGCGCGACCTGCTAAAGCAGGCCGCGAGGCGGTTGTGGTACCCTATTTGTAGGGTCAAAAGGGCGTTCATACTTTTTTTGGTTTGTCACGACAACCATCTTGGATTTAAAAATCAATGTTATTTTTAGAATCAGTACCCCCGAAAACCTAAAAAACGACACTCATGACGGATTTTTCCAAAAAATGCATGTCCGCCATATTTGATTTCAAAATTGATGTTATTTTCGGAATCAGCACCCCCGACAACCTATCAAACGACACCCATGTCAGTTTTTTACAAAAAATGCATGTCCGCCATCTTGGATTTCAAAATGGATGTCATTTTCGGAATCAGCACCCCCGAAAACCTATTAAACGACACCCATGTCGGCATGCCCGAAAATTTCATATCCGCCATCTTGGATTTTGAGTGGGGAGAATCGAGACGCTACGGGCTTCGCCCTTCGCGTCACGATTCCCCCAACTAAAATCCAAAATGGCAGATATGAAATTTCGAATGGCGGTCGGCCGGTAAGATGCTTGGTGACGCTTCGGGCTTCGCCCTACGCGGAGCTCGGCCTTCGGCCTCGCCCTATACGCAGCTCGGCTCGGCCTTCGGCCTCGCCTCGCGCGGTCGGCTCGGTCTACGACCTCGCCTCACCTTTAGAATCTAAACTTAAATGGCGGCCATCTTGGATTGGGGGGGGGACGCTCCGGGCTTCGCCCTACGCGGATCTCGGCCTTCGGCCTCGCTTTATACGCAGCTCGCCTCGCAGCGCGTCGTGGTTCGGCTCGGCCTTCGGCCTCGCCTCACCACTCCTTGTATGGCAGCCATCTTAGAAAATGGCGATATCAAAAATTTTACCAGATATTCAGATTCAGGGACCCCTAAAACCCCCGAATACCGAATTTGGTCCGGATCAGAGGAGATACAAAAATCTCGTTTTTGTATGGCAGCCATCTTGTTTTTTTGAAAATCGAAAAAAAAATATCATCGTTAGACTTCGACCAGGGTGTGGGTCGACCTTTGTTAGAGTACCACCGGTCCAAGTCCAACGGTTCGCCCGGGAAGGTGGGTCGCGACCTGATGAGGAGGAGAATCCGAAGATGTCGAGGTTTTTCCATACTCGACGGAAAATTTTGACCACACCCCTCATACATCATTTTCACCTCCCGACCCTCCTTCTGGGAGAACAATTATGTCAATCACCCAGTCAGTGAGTGAGTGGTAATGTAGCTTTATATAGTATAACTAGGTTTCGCGTGGTGCGCGACCTGCTAAAGCAGGTCGCGAGGGTTTTGTGAGGTAGGCTACAGGAACGGGAAAGAGGGGCTTTTGGATAGGTAGGTATTATGGACTTTGCGAAAACTAAATGTTAAGAATCGAAAGTTTTGAAATAATCACTTTGCGTAGTAGGCATGAAATAACTTCTGGTCATAATTATTTTTCTTTATTTTTTAACCAATGCAATTATGATTTACAATTTTAACTGGGTAGAAAGAGCTATATTTCTTAGAAAATCAAAAAAAAATTTGAGAGACAATAAGGAAAAACATAGAACTCGACGGCTGCATGGGTTGCTTTCTCTTTGCTTTATTTGTGCAGAATTACTTATTTTCATGTTTATGGTGTTACGTAAAAGATTTGGCTGTATGTCTTTGTCTATCCTGAAGAATAAAGAAAACTACCACTATAATCTATGGCCTGGGAAAAATAATTTAAAAAAAGTTAGTTGTGTTATTCGTCGAAAGATGGCACTGCATGCAGTAGGTACCAATGACTAAAGATGATGTACAGACAGCAATACGTCAAGTTACTCATTAGCACAAAGCCGACGCAATCTAAGCGGAACAAGGGCCGATGTAGAGGTCAATATGAAAAGCCTAATGTGTCGTCGTGTATATACTTGAAAACTGTGTTTAGTTTATTTAAAGTTTCTGTATTACAGGCCGTTCTGCCTACCCCGAAAGAATAATAATAGATGTGAGTGTTAGTGTGGTCATTAGCTATATTGAATTGAAAAACTTGGTGTCGTATCGACAAAATAGTTATTATCATTTATAAAGTTAATCCATTCACACCTAATATTTCCTACTGGGTAGCCAAAACTGCAGTTTTAAAACCGTTTGATGCCAGACGAACTATTTTTAGTAATATAATGAAACAAAAAATGAGTTCATAATAAATAAAAATTTAATCATATCAATTATTAATTACTAACACAGTTTATTTATCTAAATTAAATCGTTTTCTGCCTTGGCGTATTTGGAAGATTTCAAAATAATTTTGACAGTGTCGCCGAATGGTTGTCGCTTTGTTATCTGAAAAAATAATAAAAATGTTAATTATCTAAGTTGTTGTATCTGTAACACCTATTTTTGACTTTTATAAAATGGTGCTCGTCTTTAAAAGCGCACAGAATGCATTCCTTTGTATGTTTTTAAGACTGTTATTAGTTTAATATAATGTTTTAACGTAAATTTGAAAAAATCAGAGTAGGCTAAGTTCAGTATTGACTTTTATAATACATGAATATTGCTACCTACTCTTCTCTTAAGAGGGATGCGAGGGTTTTGCTGTATGCTGGGCGAAAGGCTGCCCACTTCTCACCATTATACAACTTGTTCCATCTGATAACCCTCACAATTTGTATCAAACATGGCATCTAGTGGTTCTAGAACCACTGATGCTCTACCTACCCCGTTAGGGATTATGGGCGTGAGCGTATGTATGTAAGTAAATATGAATATTGCTATTTAAAACGCACATTGCAATATTTAATTTAATTTACTGTGTTTGTGTAATATCACATACATACGTAAGTTCATGCCAATAATCTCTAACCGGGTAGGCAGAGTATTAGTGAGTCATGAATATGAGAGTTATCAGCTATGATGATACGTGATATATTGTGGAGAAAGATCGGTAGTCTTTCGCTGACGACGTTATGACACAGCAAACCTTCGTGTGCCGTCTACCTACTGACTTTTACTGAAGCGTTTCTGTCACTACCAGTTCAGTGTGAAAACGTTGTTTAAATTGCTCTGTATGATTTTTCAAACAAATGCCTGATGAGTACGTACATAGATAGCGCTACATCAGTTAGTGCAGACGGTGCTGTAGTCCCGGCCCGGCCGCGGCTCGCGTCACTTGGTCGGCTTGATGCAGCGTCATTTTTATATCTGATGCGATTTGTTTCTTCTGTAATAAAATAATATTATTGTTTATACTTCAATGTATGAAATAAGATTTAAATATAATTAAATCAATATTAATGAGAGTCTCTTTCTGTAATATAGGCGTTCTGTAATAGTAATACGGGTGTGCAACTTAAACAATTATTTATCAATTGTTCATTGGCAGTATTAGGAATCGAACCCAATACCCCTTTTTTATAATTATCAGCAATGATGTGATGATACATCCATCATACATGATCTATTGTGGAGAAAGACTATTCGCCCATGACACAGCAAATCTTCCTTTGCTGGCTAACTATTGACTTTTACTGAAGTGTTTATGTCACTATCAGTTCAGTGTGGAAGATTTTTTTAAATTGCTCTGTATGATTTTTCAAACAAATGCCTCATGAATATGTACAGACAACAGCACGTCATTACCCATTTGCTCTACGAAATCTGGCGCTATTACGACTGGTATAAGGGCGACGTCGAGGTCACGTCAGGCTTCACCTACGTCGAGGTATGTATAGCCTGACGTGCTACCGTGTGTACATTGCGCTACATCAGTTAGTACAGAGGTGCTGTACCTGCTGTAGTCCCGCCCTCGGCTGCAGGTCGCGTTATGTGGTCCTCGGTTTTAGGCAAAGCAGCTTTATTTTTCTTTAATACGATTTCCTTCTGCAATAAAATAACATTATTGTTAATTATTAATATTACTTAAATGAATAAAACTTGAATATAATGAAATCAATACTAATGAGATATCGGATGAGTATTTATTTAATCACTTTAATATTAGGTACATCTTCATCTTCATAACTTCTCATCTGAATTCCGTGATCTTGACAATAAGAGAACCAGACTGGACAGAAACATAATTTCAATTATGAACGCATCGGACAGCATTTAATGCGACAAAATGCGACTCGGACTCAGATCTACACTGAAGTAGGAGTCATCTTGGTCATTATGATAGTGAGAAAAAGAAACAATTAAGTACAATATAGATAAAGACTTGAGTCTCCTTCTGTAATGCGGGCGTTCTGTAACAGTAAAACGATGTAACTCAGAAAATTATCACTTGTTTATTGGCGGTACCTATTAGGAATCGAACCTAAGGGTCAGCTCACACCGCGACGCGACATTGCGGATAGAGCCACTTAAAATTGAACTTTATTTATCACAAGTGAGAATTAAGAACACGTCGCACCACGCAGCGCCGCGCCTCGCCGCTCGCCGCGGCGTTCGCACAATGAAATGTTTATCTTTTTACGTAGTGAAGGGCGTCTGATTGAAAGATCGTTTGACGATTGAATCCTTTATTGGAACAATATGGATAACATAGAAATGGCTTCTTATGTATGTACTTTACTTAACTATAATAGGTAACTTAGATGACCTAGGTACTGTGAGAACAATACTTAGCAATGAGTTGACTGCATATGTGGCTATCGAACTCGCTGCATACCTAGCACAGGCTTCGGAACAGACTACATATGTGGTTATCGTATTCCTCGGCCAAGCTTACTTGACGACTGCATATGTGGCTATCGGTCAAGCTCGCTGCCTAGCTAAGAGTGAAGAACGTAGTGGCCGCGGTCCGTCTTATATACTCGTCGGCGCGGCGGTGGGGTGGTGCCGTGTGCAACCTCGACGTCATCGCTGGCTGACAGAGACAGATAGTCGGTGTGCGAGCGAGAAAGTATTCGAGCCCGCACGCATCGCGTTACATTCTCCCCCTCTGGTACTCGGTATACGTCCCGTGAGAGTACCAGGATTAAGTGTTCTCTTCTTCGGCCAACCTCGTCGTCGTACAAGGATGACGGGTTTCGGTAACAGACCATCACTTTGCTGGAACTTCGTGAGCGCAGATGTATGGTATCTTCCAATTTTGGTATATGTACTGCCGAAGTTAGTAATCGGCTTGCATATTTAATTGGATGCTCGTCAGGTCCCTCCCCCTGCACTAAAGCGGCGCCGATCGCATAATGACTGGCATCAGTTTTGATAACAAAAGGGCAAATCAGTGTCTGGTTGTCTGAGTATCGAAGAGTCGTGACTGCTGTTTCAATAGTTTAAAAGCTTTCTCTTGTGGTTCCTCCCATTTCCACTGTGCTGTTTGCACTGTGCGCCCCACGTTGGGCGCCAATATGAAGGGCGTCTGATTTAAAGATCGTTTGACGATTGAATCCTTTATTGGAACAATATGGATAACATAGAAATGGCTTCTTATGTATGTACTTTACTTAACTATAATAGGTAACTTAGATGACCTAGGTACTGTGAGAACAATACTTAGCAATGAGTTGACTGCATATGTGGCTATCGAACTCGCTGCATACCTAGCACAGGCTTCGGAACAGACTACATATGTGGTTATCGTATTCCTCGGCCAAGCTTACTTGACGACTGCATATGTGGCTATCGGTCAAGCTCGCTGCCTAGCTAAGAGTGAAGAACGTAGTGGCCGCGGTCCGTCTTATATACTCGTCGGCGCGGCGGTGGGGTGGTGCCGTGTGCAACCTCGACGTCATCGCTGGCTGACAGAGACAGATAGTCGGTGTGCGAGCGAGAAAGTATTCGAGCCCGCACGCATCGCGTTACAGTAGTTAATAAAATTCAATTTTGAGTGGCTCTATTAACAACGTCGCGTCGCGATGTGAGCTGACCCTAATACCCCTTTTTTATAAATAGAATTTTATTAAATAAGTTTTACCTTCATTCTTGAAATCTGTAACAGTTGTCTACATTGCTTTAAGATAATGCTTTTATGACTGATTCAGTTTCTAAGTTTTAGCTTTGTTTTTTTTGGAGATTTGATGGCAGATTGTCGATATCTCTATAGGTATATATAATCTGAAAAAGTAAAACAAAGACTTGAAATACACACACATTAGACAGAACTGCATGAAAAGGCACAAGCAGCGGCGTTGCGAACCGCGTTAGTCTGTATCATGGTTTTTTAACTTATTTACTCCGATTACACCAAAACAAATACTATGAAATACCTCTGCTTGGTTATATCCGCTGAAGCAGTGTGGAAATGAAATATAAGGCTACTGAAATATAATTAATTCATTTAAAAAAGTATTTGTATTTAATATAATGACCTAGTTTCATTTTATTGCTTCAGTTTGAATGAAGACGTTCACTTTTAGAGTTAGCCTAAAGTGTCCATGGCAGTGCTGCTAGCATCTTCCATCGGTGGTTTCAGTTACGCGTTCAGTGCCCCGCCGCTTCAAATAGTCGCTTTCGTTACTCATCTAGAGATGTATCTTCACTATGAGTAGCGTAGTTTGTTTGATGAATAAGGCGATAGTTTCTGTAAAAAATAATAATTTAAAATTACATAAATGCATACATACGTTCACGCCTATAATCTCTATCGGGGTAGGCAGAACCAGTGGTTCTGGGACTACTTCATACCACATTTGGCATAAATTCATGAAACATGAGGTACGTAATATAATGGCGAAAGGTAATTAATTCAAAATTCGTTTTTAAAATTATTTACTCAGTGTGGAATAAGTTGCAATAAATTAAATTAGTCTAAGTATACTTTAATGATTGTTTTTATTTACTTATGTTTATTGTATAATATTTTTATTATTTAAGTAGGTACCTTGAATTTTGAGTCCACCAGTTGTCTTCGGTAACATATTTCTTGATTGTTACAGTGATGGTCATTGTTGAATATCTTCATGTTTACTTCTTCACGTAATTGATGGTTGAACATTGGTATTTCAATATAATCATTTAAAAACTGAAAGAGATAAAAACTTAAAATGTGAAGTGGTGCAGTTGTGAATGTTGTGATGTCATTCGCTTCACTTCAGACGAAAGATACTACTTATAAAACCGCACTGGTACATGATCGGAAAAGGAAAAAAAATGAATAAAAAGAGCTTTGTATTATTTAAAATATTATAGCAAGTACAGTGCAGTTAATTTAGTCTGAAGTTACTGAGCCCCTCCGCCACGTCAAGGCTGACCATCTTGGAGGGGAGCTAACTACTCTAACTACAAAGATAAAAGAGATATACAATAAAAATATACATAAACACCATGTACAATAAATAAAATACATAATAATAATTCGTAAAGAGCTAACTACACAAACTATTAAAATAATCACAAAATATTAAAATAAAAAGAAATGAATAATTTAATACATAAAATATCCTACAAGAGAGCTAACTTATTAAAATTACTATAACATATACATATATAATAAAATAAAAAATGACTATAATATATGAAATAAATAGAAATGCAATTAAGTGGAAAAAAAATTAATAAACGAAGTACATAAAGTATTAACTCATTAAAAAAAAATATCTACAATAAATACATAATATAAATAATTTTAAAAATATATACTTATGAATAATAAATATTTCTAATTAAATTCTATCTAAAACTAAATACGCCTGAAATGAAAAATAGAAACAAAACAATCTCGTGGGATAACAATGTCGAATCAGGTACTTCCCCGACCAAATAAGAACCGGAGTAAATACAATGACGTGTAGCCAATGATTGAGAAATCACCGTTATCCGCCAAACTCCTTTAGTTGAAAAACTGAAATTGCAAAAAACTTCTATCTACAAAATCGCTAACTACGATCTAATACTACTTTTAAAAGAGCAAAAAGAATTACTTCAGCAATCATGTATTACAATTTCATGCCATCAATCGATCATACCAGTCTTCATGCGTAACCACTAAAAAGCAAAATGTTGTTTATGAGTAATGTTGTAAGTGTACTGAGGTGATGTATGTGTAAAAAAGCATGTTTTGAAATAAAGCGTCTACTAAAGGAACTAATAAGCAAACTACATTTAATGAAGAGCTGAATCAAAATACAAATCGCCAAAGACCTTGACAAACAACGTAGAACCCGATGTCTCTTTAAGTTAAAAAAATCCTAAGCAGAATCTAAAGAACAAAAAGGACTAAGAAGAATGAAGAATAACAAAGACACAAATTACCTCTCGATATCCTATATTAACAACTAAAAATGACCCAAAGGCTTTGACGAACAACGTAGAACCCGATGTCTCTTTAAGTTAAAAAAAGCCTTAGCAGAATTTAAAGAACAAAAAGGACTAAGAAAAATGAAGAATAACAAAATCACAAATCACCTCTCGATATCCTATATAACAAATAAAAATGACCCAAAGGCTTTGACGAACAACGTAGAACCCGATGTCTCTTTAAGTTAAAAAAAGCCTTAGCAGAATTTAAAGAACAAAAAGGACTAAGAAAAATGAAGAATAACAAAATCACAAATCACCTCTCGATATCCTATATTAACAACTAAAAATAACCCAAAGGCTTTGACGAAAAACGTAGAACCCGATGTCTCTTTAAGTTAAAAAGCCTAAGTAGAATCTAAAGAACAAAAAGGACTAAGAAGAATGAAGAATAACAAAGTCACAAATCACCTCTCGATATCCTATATTAACAACTAAAAATTACCCAAAGGCTTTGACGAACAACGTAGAACCCGATGTCTCTTTAAGTTAAAAAAAGCCTAAGCAGAATTTAAAGAACAAAAAGAACTAAGAAGAATGAAGAATAACAAAGTCACAAATCACCTCTCGATATCCTATATTAACAACTAAAAATGACCCAAAGGCTTTGACGAACAACGTAGAACCCGATGTCTCTTTAAGTTAAAAAAAAGCCTAAGCAGAATTTAAAGAACAAAAAGGACTAAGAAGAATGAAGAATAACAAAGTCACAAATCACCTCTCGATATCCTATATTAACAACTAAAAATGACCCAAAGGCTTTGACGAATAACGTAGATCCTGATGTCTCCTCAAAACAAAGAAACCAACGCAGAATTTATAAAAAATAAATTTATAAAAAAGGATAGAACAGATGACGAACCTCGTGCAGATTATGATGGAGCTAAAACGAAACTTATAATTCTAAAATCCGAACTATAAGCAAACTACTTTTAGCACTCATACTATACATCTCATTCGATCATACAAGTATCCATCCCTTGTATTCAGCTATATTATGAGTGTAGTGTAGTGTAGTGACATCATTTAATGAGGTTGGTACAATGGTAAACATATTTTTTCAACTGTAATTGAGTAAGATATCCACAGTAAGTGAACTATTGCCGACTATAGGGTTCACAAGTAAAGGTCGGAACCATGTGTACTGATTGGAAATCAATGATATGTGGGTGAACCATTCCTCTGTTAGAACAGTGCAAACCAATCTCGGAGACCGAGTGAAAAAGAAAGAAGCAGACCCACCGGTTGAACGTATTGAAGGTGTTAAGGTTGATATCTGGGAGTGACGTGGAGATAGCATGAGGATAATGTCGGAGAGCCGTTGATTCTCGAGTAAGGTCTCACTCAGATCAGGTAGCTGACCCCAAAGTAGACCGTCGGTTTGGCTGTACTGGTTCAGAACTGATTACTGGTTGCCCTCACCGTAGGACGACTCGGAGAAGGATGGAGAAACGAACTTGACACGTGAATGTGCTGCCTGTAGACTGCGCGATAAGTTGCATGTATATCCCACCCACTCCAACGAAAAAAACCAGAAGTATTCATCAACATTTATAACCAAAAAAACGGTTTAAAAAAAGTAAAAATTAAGCAGCCTCTTACAGTCGTTATTTTGCCTGTCTTTGAAACATAGATATTTTTTCATTTGCTCTTCTTTGAACATGCCTTTGTTTTGCATTAATCAATATGAATTTGGACAAATGAACTGTGAATTCTTCATTCGGCTCTAACAGTATTCTTAAACATAGTACAGTCAAGAGCAGGTCACGCTTTACACTACCAGTTTAAGCTGAGCTCTGATTTATACTGCGCGCCATACAATGCAGGGCCGGTCCAAAGTGTCAAGCTTGACGTGCTCTTGAGTGTACTATGACAGTGCATGTTGTTATTTACTTTTAAAAAATCTTAACCAATTATTACTTAACTTTAAAAGTTATAATTTTTACTAACTTTAAGTTCAATTTGTAATTTATTTTTTTAACATTAATATAAGAATTGATTTTTACATAGATAGCTCTTTTTATTACGAGAACAATTCTTTAGGCTTTTTACTAAAACAAAAATTATTATAAAAAATTACACTTATCTATCTGTCTTAGAACTGTTTATATTTTAAGTGAAGCCAATCATTTTTATTTCAAAACCGTTTTTATCAAAATAGGACAGAATGCAATGCACACATGTGACAAAATTATATATTACTTTGTTGTTTGTAAATTTTGTTCTACTTTAATAAAATTAATTTTGAAAATATTGAATTGGCCAGAACTGTTGGCCACTACAAAAAAATGAAATTATTGTGAATGGACATCAATATTATATTATAATTGAAAACACAATCTTAGCTTTAAATCTAACTTAGTCAAATAAGCCACTCCGTTTCATTCCTGGGGCAAAGCATTCGTGGTGCAAAGGTTGTCCCTTGCAATTCAACGCGGCTAGCGTCGTGGGAACCTTTGCTCCAGGAATCAAACGGGGTGGGTTATTTGACTAAGTTAAGTTATAATATTATTAAAACATCAATTTTATTATTAAGAAAATGGAAAGTAGAGGTCATTATGAATGAATAATAAAATCTGAACTACTTACTATTATTTTTTTTCTTAACTAAAATGTGTTGCTTTTTCCATGTTTTTTTTTATTTATTTTTTTATTTTTTTTTATTTTTTTTACTTTTTTTGGTTATTTGTTTTTTTTGTTTTTTTGTTTTTTTTTTGTTTTTTTTGTTTTTTTTTGCAACACATTTTTACAATCACCATCTGGAACTGTTATTTTTGATTTGTTTCGACGCAATCTTCGTGTTTAGTTTCTGAAATGGTCTTTCATAATTATAGTAACGGCATTTTCAATCATAAGTGACATACAACTTCATTACCAACACGTATCTTACTTTGGCATACATTGTGAACATGTTATTAGATTCTGACGTCCACATATTATATTACTCCAACCAACTCCAAATCTTAAATCGGTGAATCGAAGGTGATTCAAACTTGAGGCGGCATGCATCGGTAAATAAGCTTCTTTCTCATGTTACAAGTTGTAGACATGAGAAGATATTGCAGAAAAACAAAAAAGACGAGCGGTGGATGAGAAATATTGTTATAATTCCGTTGAGTATATGTGGTAGGGTTCTCATCTCAACTTTTCACAGCACTTACAAAACCACTTTATACATTTTCATTTGTAAAATTTCTTGTCATTTTGTATGCTGAACTTTGAAACTTCAGTGTAGCACCATATATTGATAAATAAGTAGCATTTGTTGAGATAATCACAGATATCTTCTTTTTTAGATTGTCGCTTTTAGGATTGCCAAGTCCAGCGTACGGTGAACATGTAGTGGTGACGAAGTTGCTGGGTTGAATGTGTGCTAAAACATTTGTGGCTTGTGGGCTGCTTTAGGCAGTGCAGATGCGACATTGCCAGTATTGCCATTACAGATTAGAAGCACGTGTTGCGCCAACTATGATCTGGACCAGAAAGCGTGCATTGTGTTAACGATGATTCGTTGCTGTGCCTGTTGTTGATGTCGTAGAGTTTGATGCGATGAAAATTGCTTCGATATAAGATTGAAGAGATTGATTTTTCGGACGATTAAATAAAAAAAATGTTTCATAAATAAAATTAAGTATTAAAATTTTAAGAAATGAAGGTAAATTGTCTAGTTAGACGATAGTATAGTAAGTTCCACTTTCATACTTGTTTTTACATGATATTTCATAACTAAAGTAAGAAGTTAATTACACATAAGATTTTTTAAAGATATATTTAAAAATATAACTATACTTTTTGGAAAAGATATTTTGGTGTTTTTTAATAAATCAAAAGCAACAGTCAAAAAACAGACTTTTCATATATTATAAAAACATTTGAATGAATGAGAAGTTAAAAGGTAATTTTTTTTTACATCATTACTCTAATTATTAGATAACTCGTAAGTAAACATCTTAGTCGAAAAAAATTTAAAAGCCGAATGTAGAAATCTGGTTGCAATTTGTAACAAGTAATTTAATATAATTCATATTTAAAGATTGTCGCTGTTTTAAACGAATAGAAAAGGCCACCTAAGTTTTACGTAAGTATGTAATTTTTAATTAAAAATATTCCATGCAGGATGTTAAAGACAGCTTAGCAAATACAAGAACGGTTGAGTTGTCACGGTTACATATTAGATAACAAAAAATCTAATTATTTAATTTTTTTAAAACAACAAATTATAAAATATAAAATACAGTGCTTCGTTTTTATATTTCATCAAAAGTTTAATTGAACAAATCTAGAATATGAACATTTGAATCGTCAATTATAGTCTATGGGTAAATTAATAAATCGTAAATCATCAACTGGATAAATTAAAAATAGTCAAACCGTTTTTTGTTTTTAATCCTTTAGGTTAACTTTATTTTTCCCCCTAGATGTAATTTTTAAACACTTGAGGAATAAATTATTTGCGATTATAGAATTTGATGAGAAGTAATTTTGGTACAGACATCAGAAAGTCAGGTTACCCATTTGCGATACGAAAGCAAACGTTAATACGAGCAAGATAAGGGCGACGTCAAAGTTAAATTGTATAGCATGATGTGTTGCCGAAAGTATTTTAAATTGATGTTTAGCAACTTTTGGTGAGTCTAAAATTTAATAGACACATATATTAAATTTTGCTAAAAATGTAGATCATTTTGACTTTTAAAATTTGTTATCCTGTTTGTTGTTCTTTTAAAATTTTTTTAATAAATTTTATATTTTCTAATATGTAATCATGTACACATAATTATGATCGGCTGAAACTACGCAACGAATCGCGTAGTTGCGCGTGTCGCTATTATTCTGAGATGAATATTACAGTTTTTCGTGTTTTAATCCTTGGCATGCCTGGTGAATGAAAATGACATCATATGCCTGGTAGGGTCTGAGAGACATATTTAATAGCCAAAAACATTTGAAATTCAAGATTTTTTTGTTAAGATTCGGTTAGAATATTTATTCTTGTTCATTATTAAGAAAATTATAGATTACTTTCACATTAAAGTTTAGATTCTAACTGAAATAAACCTATATTGGATAGCACAACAAAAACAAAGAATTCATATTTTATACACAATCTATCTTATATGGTTAAATGTTATACTGGCATGAAGAAAGGAGACAAATGGAATTAGTCAAAAGAAAATGTTAGGTAGACCCTACCAAAATTTGAATACTTTCCGCATATCTTTCTCAGGAGAAAGTTGGCTAAGGATTGCCTGTAGAAAGGGGAATGTTTACATGGCTAGTTTATAAGTGAACTTGCCATAAGCGACATTAGACATAAATTTATATATATTTAAAACAATAGGTACGAAGGATTTTCCAGTAAGGCGGGCCCTGAGACTCACCAGGCATGCCGATGGTTAAGCTGTCAATAATGTTTTTATGAGTAAAATAAAGTATTATCAAATAAGTAATTTCAATTTAATATTAAAATTAGTAAATTGTGAAAATTTAGGGTTACAGTTTTTGCTAAGCTGTCTCTTACATCTTGTATAGCTGCATTAATCAGCATTCAGATTATCATCCCCCTTGTCATAAAACATAATCAAATACCCCCCTCCCCTACTGATGCTTTTGAATGGCCCCAAAAACAATGTTGAATACTTCTGATTTTTTTCGTTGAATCCACCCCTGCCCCCGATTGCGATTGCGAATCCAAACTTATCGCAATCGGGGGGCTGGGGCTGGGTTCACCGAAAACGGTTGCGGTAAGTTTGAAAGAGTTTACCAAGCCTTTCTACTTTGGTAAACACTTTCAAACTTACCGCAATAGTTTTTCGTTGAACCCACCCCAGGCCCACGATTGCCATTAGTTAGAACGTGTTTACCAAGCGTTTTAGCGTTGGTAAACACGTTCAAACTTACCGCAATCGGGGGCCTTATTTCACATGCAACTTACCGCGCAGTCTACAAACAGCGCATTAACGTGTCAAGCTCGCCTCCGTCATCATCTCCATCCGTCTCCGAGTCATCCTACGGTGAGAGAGCTTTTACCAGTGACCTTCTCGTTCTGAACCTGTACAGCCAAACCGACGGTCTATTTTGGGTCGGCTACTTGATCTGAGTGAGACTTGACTCGAGAATCAACGGCTCTCCGACATCATCCTCATGCTATCTCCACTTTACTCCCAGCTATCAACCGAAATACCCCCAATATGCTCGCCCAGGCAAGTTTACTTCTCACTCGTTCACTCAGCGTCCACAGACCGGTCGTCACTGTGCTAACAGCCGAATAGCACACCTGATCATCGATGACTAATCCCTACACATTTTTCCTACCTTTACTTGCAATTTCTATAGTCAGTAATAAGTTTACTCACTATAAATACCTAACTCAATTACAGTTTGTCAAAAATATTTTTAACAGTTGTACACAACGACATTGAATGATGACACTGTAAGTGTTATGTGTGTATAGTGTACAAAAAATGCGCAGTGTACATCCATTGCAGCACATGATTTATGATTTGAAATTTACAAATATAGTCAACAACGTATAAAAAAAACAATGATAATATTACGGTGTAACGATGATAATAAAAAGATGATAACGATTGATTAATATGAAATAAATTACTTAAAACTAATGGAACCATTCAACCGAATTTTACAGAAGTGAACAATTCTATAATAAACGTTTTCAGGAAGTACCATATGTCAATTTAAAAGTTGAGAAATAACTACATTATTTGAGTAGGGATGATTATTAACGAATCGGCCTCTAGGTATTAGGATTTTAATGTCTTCTTTTTTGCGAACGCGACCTAAGGCCACATAGAGTTGGCCGTGACTAAAAACGTCCGACCGAAGATCCACTCCTACTCGTTTAATCGTCTGACCCTGACTCTTGTGAATCGTCATAGCATAACATACCTGCAACGGGAATTGGCGGCGCAACATTTCAAAAGGACTATTGCGATCTATGGGGGCTTTAAAGAGAATGCGAGGTATCAAAAATTCACGCGGGCTATCGAATTTACGAACAGTGATTAAACGTGCAGATGCAGCTATGACGACCACCTTCGTCCCGTTAACCAACCCGTCAGCGAAACTAAGATTACGCATGATCATACAAACGGAATTGACTTTAATTTTTAAATCGAAATCTGGAACTCCCTTGGGAGATAGTGTATTCAGAAGGTCGGGGCCCAGAAATACTTGATCGGCGTTTTCGCTTAAAATTTTGTCAATTGCATAAAAATGCAAGATATCCCCCGGCACACGATCTAATACTTTAATATTAATCTCTCCAACGGCATCATTGCGAGTACACAGAATTGCTCTCTCGGCACAAAAGATCGGATCCGAGAGGTTTTCAGCGGGAAAGACGAATTCAATCAAGTCGTCCAAGGTTGGAGCAACCTCGATTGAATCGAGCTGAAACAATTGCTCAGCAATTCCGTTTACTGGCAATACATGAGGAGGCAACTCGTTGGAGCCCAATTGCAAAAGAAAATCCGCGTATTCGGCGTCCTCCCTGCACCGTTGTGAAGTTAATAAAGAGAAAATTTTCAAATTAGGCCACAGTTGCGAGGTTTTAATAGACGAATTTAGAATATCCCAATTCGAGCGCGCACCCACTACGACCGGGGGAATTTGCCTGAAGTCCCCAGCGAAAACGATAATTTTGCCCCCAAAAATTTTGTCCGTACCCATCAAATCTCGCAACGATCTCTCTAATAAATTGAACAAGAATTTGTGAGCCATCGGCGCTTCGTCGTACACTATGAGGTCGGCGTTATAAATCAGTTCAGCCCTTTGAGAACCATTTGTGATGTTCCAGACTCCGCGGTCATCCACAAGATCTAAAGGAAATTTGAACAAGGAATGCGCGGTCATTCCACTGGGATAATTTTGGGCGGCTATTGCGGATGACGCACAATTCAAAACTACGCCGCAGCTGCTACGAATATGAGCGGAAATGACGTTTAATAAAAGTGTTTTGCCCGTTCCGGCGGGTCCATCAATGAAAATAGCAGTATTATTTGAGTCATGGAGCTCCCTATCCCTGCAAAGCCTATCAACGTAATCGAAAATGGATCTTTGTTCGGACGATAACCGCGGTAACCATTCGTCAACGAATGATTTAGCACTGTCAAAATCGTGCTCCGTACGTTCCCTATCTAGCTCGGTACTACTATCAAAGACTTCCGGCAAGCCTTGATCTACTAAAGACGACCCGTGTCGTCGTAGCAAGCGACTTATTTGAATGAGGCACATTTTAATCGCGTCGTCTTCGTCACCTGGCATTCTATGCAAAAAGTCCTCAGCCAACTGACGTTTAAATTTGTCCCACAGTGTTGCGACCGGGGCACCGTTAACAGCCAAGAGCACGAAAAAGCTACGAAGGCGTGGTCCTGTGAAAAAAGTTGAAGCTTCCGACATAGCCATATCGTACTCGACTTCATCATCCGCGAGACCTACTGCTTTGGCAGCTTCCTGAAAGGTTGTGCAATTCGGACCACCGATCAACAATAAATCTGTGTAACTGCGACACGGGTAAACATTTAATAAAATTCTTAAGTAGAATTGCTCACCCCTGTTCGGCTCGACCCAGAAAAGACGCGCGACGAGCTCACCCCTCACTCTTTTAGTAACGTATTTTCCGTTTTCAGTGCGAATGGATTGGACAGTTTTTAAATTTGGGTCCTTGGCATGCATGTTATATTGTTCAAAAAAGTCCAGGTAAGTCAGTCTGTCAAATTCTGCAGTTAAAGGTCTATTGAAATAATCTATAAGATCGGAACTTGCGCGGTTTACTGAATTCTCTATGTCGTTGGGTCTGAAAAAAACTGAATGTTGATTGGGCAAATGGACACAAAGATTTTTAACTGTTGGCGCCAATTGTGTCAACGGAAACGCTAAAGTTCTCCACGCTGCATCGCTAGATCCGATGTAGCGTTTCGTGACGTATTGTTCGATTTCGTTGTTACGATTGGCTTCGTCAACGACGGCGACACGGGCTTCGTCGGGACCTTTGGTCATATACTTAAAAAGATATTTAATTACGGTGCGCTGTGAAGAAACTTCTAAATTTATGTGAGCGTCATATTTCAAAAGCAAGGCGGCATTGTACGGGACGACCCATAAATCGCTAACTTTAACATCTCTGCCGCGGAATTTAATGGTGGCCTCGTTTTCACCATTGCGGCGGAGATTAATAAAACCCTTATCGTCACAGAAGGTGACAGACGTTTCCCGCTTTGGAAAAAATTTCGTGCATTTTCTTTTCTCGCTATCCCAACACAGAAGATCTGTGCGGTGAGGCGGGCCGCACGGTCCGTGAATCATATGGTCGAGGACTGCCTTACGCAACCTGCCCTCAGCTTCGGACGGGTCAGGTATGTCAGCACGAACAAATTTATCTATCTCTACACTATCTGCAGGCCCACCGCCTTCAACCCTGAAACAAATATGCGCATGCGGCAGTCCTCTTTTTTGAAACTCTATTACGTGCATCATATATGAAATATGACCAAACCATTGCCCGCTCTTCAAATCCCTAATCAACTGAGCCAAACGCAACTTAAAAACTCGAGCACAAATTTGGGGGTTCGCTCGTTGACCCGGCAATATTGATTGCCTTATTTCGGGCCAACGTGTGTTGCAAGTGAAAGTTAAAAAGAACGACGGTGGGCCTAACCTGTTCACTATTGCTATAGCGTCCAGGTACCTCATTTTCATGTAACGCGGACCCCCTGTAAATGAGCTGGGCAAGTAAATTCGTCCCGGTACAACACCGCCTTCGCCTAATATTGTCTCATCGTTTTGAATTTGCGTTCGCGTCTCTAATAATTCTGAGAGTGGTGCAACCCTAAGCGGGTCTTGTTGACCTCTCGCTTGGGCATGTTCTATAAACCGGAGACGCTCTTCAATGATTCTACAATATAAATCAACTAACCACTCCTCAGACAACCGGCTAAAATTACTAAATCGCGATTCGGACAAGAGTAAACAACGAACATATTGAAGCTGACTAAGCTTGTTGCCGCTGTTGTCGACTTTCCCAAGGCACCAGCCCGGATTTCCATGTGGATATAATAAGGGATATTGAAAGCTCTCGTAAAGAGGATGCATTATATCCACGGGATGCGGCCTGCTGTCTCCAATTTTCCATATCGCAATGCTTCGCGGGACGTACTGTTCACGATCCGTACTGATAATGGCCGAAACTTCGTGACCGAAAGGTTGGTCACCAAGAATGTTGCCGTGAGTGGCGCGAGAAGTTCTCTGGAACTGTATAAAGGCCTCGGACGATGGTTCTAAACTTAATCTCCTAAAACAGTCTATATAAGGATTGACGCTATGTAAAAAACTCGAAATCGATCTAATTACCTGTCTATCGAGGCTTAGATCGGCGGCCAAATTTTCCCTTTCGGTGTTGTCGTTAATATAAAAATTAATGTTATTGGGAGTTTCATTATAAGATAAATCAAAAACCCTGTGATAAATACGGCCCTGAATTTTAATAAAAGATAAACCCTCAAGATGCTGAAACCCATGCGAAACTCCCAGTGCGGAAAACGAAAACAAGTTGTTATACGCACGGGGCCTACCAAGAAAAGCTGGATGAGAGTAAAAATCTTCATCCAGAGGGGGAAAGTTTTGAACTTTGCATGCCCCCTGACGACAACACCATTGTCTACTACTTTTTTCCTCATCAAAAAGAGGGGCCCCACAATGCGGACATATAAATGTCTGCTGACTCAACAGTGATGTGTTTTTAAGTGAAAAAATCGGAATGAGATCAAGTTCAGAACCACGTTTTTCTCCGATCAGATTTCTGGATCGCCGCAACGGTACGTCCACGTTCCGCATTGTTTCGTTATATTGTCGCGTCGCGGTTTGGTTTACTTCGGGGTGTTGCTCGCTGTAACGTTGAACTGCGGCGCGATTCACCTCGGGATGAATTTCAGAATATCTCTGAACAGCGTCACGATGCACTTCCGGGTGCGTTTCTGTATACCGTTCTACAGCAGCGCGATGCACTTCCGGGTGCGTTTCTGTATACCGTTCTACAGCAGCGCGATGCACTTCCGGGTGCGTTTCTGTATACCGTTCTACAGCAGCGCGATGCACTTCCGGGTGCGTTTCTGTATACCGTTCTACAGCAGCGCGATGCACTTCCGGGTGCGTTTCTGTATACCGTTCTACAGCAGCGCGATGCACTTCCGGATTATTTTCAGTATATTTCTGAACGGAGGCGCGGTTCACCTCCGGATTATTTTTTTTATATTTTTTTACCGCGTCCAGATGTGCATTTTCTTTAGTCGGTTTCCTACCACGTTTTCGCTTTCTGGGCCGACCGCCTTTGTTGGTTTCGGTAATTTTTTCAGTTTCGAGTGGCTCTACGAGGACAACTGGCTTTAATTTCGTTAATTTTAAATCCCTTACTTTTTCAACCACAACCACGGGTTTTAGAAGCGTCAGTTTTTGATCTGTTTGTATATTTTGCGCGGTTTCGCAGTTTGTTGTGGTTGCAGGTTGAATTACTGCGGAATTGATTTGCACAGAACTTGACATAGACCTTTCGGAACATTGGGTGGTACCTAACGAAATCGGTTCAGGCGTTTCAATGGAAGGAGTCGTCATTTGTTGGTTTAAATTTGATTCAGAGTTTTGAGTCAACGGCATGGAAAGTGATCGAAGTACCTGTGTCTGAGATGAAATCGGTCCAGGAGATTGGTAATCTTTTAAAAGCGATTCAGAGTTTTGAGATGACGACGGCATGGAAAGTGACCTGAACATTCGTGTCAAGTCACTTACCGGTTCAGTCGTTTGGTTCATCGGTTCAGTCGTTTGGTTCATCGGTTCAGTCGTTTGGTTCATCGGTTCAGTCGTTTGATTCATCGGTTCAGTCGTTTGATTCAGCAAAATCGATTGGGAGTTTTGAGAGGAAGGCCTTCCCAGTACGCGCACTCTGTACATCACGTACCTATCACCAAACCTGCCACCAGCAAAAAGAAGTCTAGCTAAGTGTTCAGTAGTGTTGCAACTGAACAAACGAGCAACAAATGGTCCTACGCTACTCATTCCTTCATTAAAGTTATGTGCATTCACAGCGTGACTATTGAATAAATAGTACACGTCCTTATGTCTCCAAAAGGAGTATGTGTAGCCCTGCCCTGTGAACAAAATAGTATCAGTGCCGTCGACATGAGCGGCACTGAAAACATATTTTCGTAAAATTTCGTCAAGCGTCTTAATTTTCTCCTCGTAATCAGAAAGACTGCTCGGAAAACAGTCATATGCGACACAGTTGTCCCCTACATTCGCAATTTTTACGTCAACATTTTCGACGCGGAATTCGGTGAATAGTTCATCCGGGCATAAAAGACCTGATTCGAATCGATTTTTGGACTTCAGATATTGAATAATATCCGTATATAAAGAGTCCCCATCAAGCAAAATGGTGTCGATATCTGTATCGGTTAATATATTATCGCGGTCTTTTAAAATTGAAAATACTCCGGCATATGCTGCGATGGCAGTACACTGCGTACCTCTGCCTTGAAAAATGTCAGACCCTTGATGGATAGAACCTAAAAATATAAAATTTATGTTTTACGTAATGGTAAATAAACTATTTGTAATATCATAATCATAATGTATTCCAAATTTATTAGTGACTTTTCGTTTAAGCCGTTAATGTAGAGGTCAAAAATGTTCCAAAAAACAAATAAAATAATTTTCAATTTAATAATGAGAAAATATGTTATTATCCTATCACAAATCAGTAAAATCATGAATATAAAGCCCCCTATCACAATTACTAAAAGTACCTACTTATTAATAATTTTATTAAGGAACCTAATCATAAAAGATAAAAAAAGAGATCATTCCTATAAACCTAAACACGCTATATTTACCGTAACTATCTAAGGAGTTGTATACCTACTACAGACTTTTTGATGGTACAGTATCAGTTCAAGGTTAAAAAAAAATCAAATCAGTCGGACCTACAAAAATTAGAAAGACCCTTTTATCACGTCGGAATCACATCGATCATGTCAGCTTCCAAAAAAAATCACATCTAAATCGGTTCATTCGTTTAGGAGCTGCGATGCCACAGATATGCACACAAATACACACGTCAAACTTATAACTCCCCTTTTTTGTCAGTTTGCACAACGAAAAAGAAAGTCAGTTTGCACGACCCGCTTTAACTTGCTAAGTGATAAATTGATAAAATAAAAGTGACAATGATAACATAACTGTTTTAAATTTGGTGAAATGTTATATAAATTCATATCTACAGCACATGATACAAGTAAAGGGCAAAATAGATAAACTAAAAAAGATTTCATAATAAGTAAGTAGTATGTACAGAGGCCAGCACATTAGGTTACTCCATTTTTTCATAATAAAACCGCTCTTATCTCAACAGCACAGAGTGCACGCGTGTGGTATTCTGAGTAACGGCCGTCATTATTATAATACCTACTGGTCAATTTGAGTATGTTTCCCCCTTTTTGTGTATGATATTAAAATGATAGATACAAAGTCCAAAATGTAAGCTTGATGTGCATTTGAGTATGCCTACTCACTCTGCAGTAGAAGGTAGGTACCTAACGTCAAGTTAATTATTTGTTTAGATTTTAAGGTCTTAATAAATAATAATCTATGGAGGGAACGCCCGTCAGGCACAGGCGGGTGATCAGTCCACTCATATGGGACCATTTTATACTATAAATAATAATAATAATAATAATAAAAGACTTAAAGAAAGCGATAAATAAAGACAACATAATTTAATATGCTTCGTATTACCTACTGATTTGTTTTAATTCAGTGTAAAGGCGGCCAACAAACTCATTTGATTTGGTTTGGGACATTATGAAATTCGGTTAATTTAAAAAAAAACACTTATTTTTCTATTTTTAGTGTACAGTCAACAGCACATCAGGTTACCACAAACTGTCAAATTTCCCCAATGGATAGTAAATTCTAACGCTCGGAGATAAAATTGAAAATCGATTGAAGAAATTTGACAGTTTTGGATAGCATGATGTGCTGTTGACCCTGTACTTACATGAGAATTATCGCGCACAAACATACATACATACAAATCAAACTGATAACCTTTCTTTTGAATTCTGTTAAAACACCAAAACCTTCTCCTAAATGTAACAAATACTTATTTAAAACTGCATCAAAATCTGTGCAACCAAACGCGAGATAATCGCGAACAAACATACATACACTCAAACTTACAGATGAAACTGAGAAGCTCTTTTCTTTTTAAGTGGATTAAAAAGTATAGTGACTGTATCTTAATCGACACGGTTTCAGGTTCAATTTCTCGCTGTTAGTTTCGTATTAAAATGCATACCTAATAATTGTTCGTCTCTTATCTGGGTATTTATATTTATATATGTATGTAGGTAGGTGTACACTTCCTCGTGTTGGACTGGGAATTAAAGAAACACTTAGAATATGCTAACTGCCAACTCTTCCCACAAGGTAGAAACCAGTAAATGAGACGCGAGCCTTCAGCTTTATCGCGGGCGGAAGGCTGTCAACCTATTATATCACCACTATACCTACTCATGTTCTATCTTATGATTATGACCCTCGAAATGTACTTATGTCAAATGTAGTCTCATATAGCTGTAGAACCACATGGTGCTCTCTGCCTACTCCGACAGGAATTATAGACGCATATAGTATACATATGTATGTGTACGGCCGGTTTGGTCGAGTGGTACTGGCGCCGCTGCCTTTTGATCGACGGATCCTGGGTTCAATTCCCAGTTGGGGTAAATATTTGTGTAAAAAGCATTTGTGTCCATCTTTGTGTATGTTCTGAGGCACTCACGACACAAATTAAAACCTTAATGTGAGCCTAAGAATGTTCAATGGTTGTATGTATGTAGGTATAGGTAGGTAGGCTTCAAAAAATACACGGTAACTACAAGACAAACCTTTAATGTCATTAAGTGAGTAGGTATGTAATTTATAGATGAATACCTAGGTACAAATAAAGGTGATATTTCACTTTTATATGGAGCTTGGGCCTGGTCATTGTACAGGGGTTAGGCCGGACCGCCCCCATTCCGTACCGCCCCTGTCCGGATCGCCCTCAGTCGTCTTTTAAAAGTTTTGAATAATTGTACAGTCAGAAACATAATTGTTTCTTTATGTAGATATTTTATATTATGAGTACTTGTAAAGAAAATTTAAACTGTATTATTTTATTATTGATTGCCAAAACTAGTCCATGGTAGCAGTAAAGAGGTAGCTCGTTCTAACTATTGTATAATGTTTACCTGAAGATAAAAAGGTTCTTCTAAACAATTAGACACAGTAAGGGCTTGCCATATCCATTTTTTACCTTTTACCTGAGTTCTTGTTCTTGATAATAAAAGACAGTCCATCTCTTTCGCACACGATTGAATATTACAATTTTTGCAATTATACAAGTAATAAGAAAGTTCAGTCAGTTAGTATGTCATAATATCTCACTATGTCGAGTGAAGGTCCATGTGTCAGGGGCTATATCGTAATTATGAATTTATAACAAATCAAAATGGAGGACGAAAATTATTACATGCTGGACATTCATATGTTTTTCAAAGAAATAACAAATTTTCCAGTGTGTGGGTGTGTCATAATAAAAGACGTAAAAAGTATTCTGGATTTGTAAAATTAGTGTCTGAAAGTGATCATGTGCGACTTCAGAAGGTACAGTGACTGCGAACCAAAATTTGCCTAAAATGAATTGCACGCTGTGATAGACAAAATAAATATAGAAGTTAGGTACTTCAAATTTTAACTCAATTAAGAAAATGTTTGAAATACGTACTAAATAACTAAAAGAAAAAGGTTTTAGTGAGAATTCCTGCATTCAAAGACATAAAAAACACTTTATATAGTTACCGCAACAAAACTTTGAAAGTGCCAAAAACACTTAGAAAAAGTTGTTACCATACACTTCGATGTTGGGTACGAAATAACACTAAATATTATGCCCATGTTTTACATACTTCTCGTTAATAAAGAGAAAAATACATACGAGACAAATGTTTCGAAAAATGAAAGAAGCTCTGCCGGACTTCAATCCCGTGAAATTTATACTGGATTTTGAAATGGTTATATATTATAATCCATACTAATATTATGAATTCGAAAGTAACTCTGTCTGTCTGTCTGTCTGTCAGTCTTTCACGCCTAAACTACTGAACCGATTTTGATGAAATTTGGTACAGAGATAGATTAGAGCCTGGGAAAGGACATAGGCTACATTTTATCCCACAGTTGGGCACGATATAACCTGTAGTCCTCGCGGGCGGAAAGCTAGTACTATATATTTTTGAGATTGATTATAATAATAGAAAAATAAAAAGTATTAATTTTTTTATGTTTATTGATAATTTTGCATGCTAGTTATTATTAAATTACAAAATAATTATGATTGAAATGTTTATTATATTTCATATTTTTCAATGACTATTTTTATTGCATTTGTTGATTTTTTTTAATGATTTATTCTTTATATTTTTTGAGACTGATATGTTCATTGATGATTTTTTGTGTTAAGTCATTATTTTATTTCAAGATAATTATAATTGAAATGTTTTTTAGCGATATTTTATGACATCTAAGTATCAACAAATATTAAAATCCTGAAATTTATACTTTGTTTCACTTGTCATCATCCTCCTAAATTAATTACTGTATACAATTTCAGACTTCATATGTTCTCAATATACTATTTAAGGCATTTACATAATATTTTATAATAAATCTGGTGCTAACTGTACTTGCTCAAACTGACAAAAAACGAATGAGGGCGGTCCGGACAGGGGCGATACGGAATGGGGGCGGTCCGGCCTAACCCTACTCCATTACTAATGATGACATTAGTAGCATCTATTTTTCATAAAATACATTAGTTTTATTGTAGAAAAATATTTAAGATTGATTATTCTTCTTCTTCTTCTTTATTTTTAATGGCAATCCATCGTCTGATTATTATTGCCATACTTACAATGATGGTGGAATGAAATGACAGAGTCATTAACGACAGTTGACAAGTGAACGCGCGTTCAAAAATTTATCTACCAGTTTAATCTCATGACATCAAAATATTATAAAAGGTAATGCTCTGGTGTTATTATTCTTAAGCTATTTAGGATTTACTTGTTAAATACAAACAAGTCGATTAATTATTAACAATTAAGCATTGACTATTTTGAACGTGAATTGTCAAACAATATGGCAATCTCAGTGTGGTAACTACAAAAACACGTATGATTTTCAATATTTTATAATTTTCTACAAATCAGCCAGGGATTTTTGAAACTATTTATTTTTTATTTTTCTGGATACTGTACAAAGACCAGGTCCATTTTGAAAAATCACCTTTACTACAATGATGAATTTTGATGATAATAGCCAGACCGCCAATCAGTGGTACCTATCTAAAGTAAGGTGTATAAATATGGTTAATATGGGGGTCGCTTTACTATACATAATATTTAAAGGGTACATACAATTTAAAAGCTCACCAAAATGTGTTTCCTGAAGTGTTGTAGATATGAAGCTATATAGATCTACCTATTTATTAGGCACCTACTTATTTGAAATATGTATTTATAAATTAAATTTTAGCTAAAATACCTACCTAAAACTCTTACTTCATCATACCTAAAAATACTTCCCTGCTGGACAAGGAATGAAAAAAAACCATAGAATGTACCAGTTACCAACTCTTCCCAGACATTCTATAAAAGCCAGTAAGTGAGACGCAAGGGTTTTGCTATAACAAACTAACATCATTGCTTACCCCTAAGAATTAAAAGTTTGAGAGTATGGACCTAAAACTCTCATACTCGTAGGTCAAAAAAAATTTACTAAATTTAAAAATAAAGTACCTACCTATAGGTAGCAGGTGTTTTTGTATTTAAAAAGTAAAAATACTTTGATAATTAGTTTTTCTAACAAATAAAACTACACCTACCAAGCATGCAGTTTTAAAAAGACAGAGAAAAAACACAACTAAAAAGAAAACCAGTTCAACAATGAGATTGTAAAAAAAAGGAAGGTTCAGCTTATTCTATATCAATATGTAGATTTCTTAGACGGTTATTAAAAAAACAGTCTTCTGACAACATATTTCAGCATTACATGGGTAAACACAATTAAGTGCTTAATATTTTCTATAAAAATACTATTGAATAGGCGTTGAGAAAATACTCTTACTTTTCATATTTTCTGGCATCATTAAATTTAAGTTTTAATTAGTTAGGTATAAGAAAATCATTGAAACAATAGTTACTAACATGACCCACTGACCATATTTTTAGCTAATAAAAATAGGTACATACCGGCAGCTACGCTAATTGGTGAGGCTTCCATTTCCATTGATGATACTTGAACCTATGAAGTAAAATTACATTTTAGTAAAATATTCTTCCTATTAAGAGGTAGGTACTTAAGTAAGTACATACCTACTTCTATTTAAATTTACATAAGAATCCCATTTACATTTCAAACTATATTAATCTCAAACTTAATAGCACAGAAAGAACACCTAATTAACATGACCTTGACGTGGGAGCCCCCTGCAAGTAGGTACCTACCTACTTACGTACCTACATTAACTGCATAGGTACCAACCAACTATACTTAAAAGACGCTTTTACGGCGAAGGAAACATTGTGGAGAGACTTGCATATTAGTTAGAATATTTATATGATTCAACCCGATTGTGAGGTACTTACTTAAGTAGTTGGCGCGCCGCGTCGCAATATCTACCTAACACACTACCTATTCACAATGGTTTGACCTCATAAATCTTTCAGTTTTTAAGAGTAGGTACCCACCCTAAATGAAAAACTAAATAAAGCACTAAGAATAATTAAGATATTACACAGAAATCTCGTAATATAAGACAATTATTCCAACGGTAACTAAGTTACTTGGGAATTTTCAGGGGTTATTTTTAGTCTTACTTACCTTTATGACAATCGTTTCAGTAAGTATCATTTCAAATACTTAATGAATACCTACTGTTTGCATTAAATATTACTGAAACACAACATTTAAATTACGTTTAAACAAAGAAAACACAAAAGACGCTACTGATTTTTTGAAATGATAGCTACTTTGTAACGGTCGTTACTAACTATAACAAATGCACAAACTAAAACAAATAAACTTAGAAACAAATGTTACACATATAATAATAATAATCACCAATAACTTAATATACTTATTCATAAAAACATTAAAAACTGCTAAATTTATTAATAAAATAGAAATAAAACACAGTACTCACCAAGCTTCATCAAAAGGAAAATGAATTTAAAAAAAAAAGGGAATACCATACCATGCTAAATCAAAATCAATAACTCAAAAATGTCCTAAAATAATAAAAATTAAATAGATTTTGTCGCAATGCTTTTTTTTATACAGTTGTCATAAAAAAGGATTTAACATCATTTACATAACAAAAAATGAGGATTTCCAAACCATTATTGGCTTCGTAAGATATTAAGTAGCCAAAATTACCGAAAGTAAACCGAAAACCGAATTTGATAAACTAAATTGTTTATAAACCCTTATGTTATCGAAATAAATCTAATAAAACTGTACACGTAGTGCCAACAATGGACAGTCTTTTGCCTCAATGGAAACAATGCTGACCTTTTAAAGATTCAGATATCATAACATACATTTGTAATTTTCTATTTATTGTCTTTATTGTATTTTACAGCAATAATTGAAACGTGTCGTTAAACAAGTTACCGCTTGCCATATAAAAAAAATGTGTAAGTCATTCTTAATTTTATTTATTTTATTTTATTTGTACAAAACCATTGTTTTCAATCTGACCGAGAAGGAACAGTATTCTTAATTTGTTTGTCACAGAAGTACACCTCGTTGATTAACGGACGAGGCTCTGACATATAACAACTCGTAATGGCTATCTCATTGATATTGAAGACTTCGCCAGTCCATATTTTAATTTTTATTAATTCGATAAGAACATTAGAGATTTTTTTAATATCTTGGTTCGCGCGTAGTGGATTATGGAGGGAAGAAGGGGGTGGATAGGAGAGGGTACTATCCCCTTATGATTTCCACCGCACGGAAACCGATATTATTATTTTTAAATGAAATTTAGATTTTAAAGTTACGTATGGGACGGCTGCGCGGAACTGCGACAAGAGCTCAACGCAACCAAAGTCGTTTTTGGCACTCCGCTGTCCGCTGTCGAGGCACGGTCATTTCTGGACTACTGTAACATGAAATGTCGAGGCACGGTCATTTCTGGACTACTTGGAAGCTATTTTGTCCACCAATTTATTTTGTCTACGTTCACTATGTAAATAAATGAGAAAATAAGTGAAAACTGTTACTTACGGGAAAAATCCCAGCGAAATATCAAATGTGCTTCCGACTTAATACAGTAATAATAATTTTCACTTATTTTAGATTCAATTTAAGTACTTTGATTAAGTTCCTCATATTTTTCATACACTTTTTTTTTATATTTAAAATATGAGTTCTGTTTACCTTTGACTGACAAAATTAGCTTAGATTGTAAACATTTGCTTTATTTTGGCAACACCGTTTTTGTTAAACGTTTATCATTATAAGGCAGAGGTCAACACTAAGATACAGCCAAAACATTTGTATAAAATATTGTCACTTTAATTTTTTTTTGTTCCTCAGTAAAGCATATTGATCAAAACATGAGGAAAATATATTTATATGAATATATGGTACGAAAATAGCGTAAGAGCTAGATTTTTCTTTAAGGAAAATGAAATATTTAAATGTGTAATGAAGAAATAATTTAAAAAAAATGGCTGTACGTACGGCTCCGTTCTTTGCCTATGTAAATACACTATGAGTGCCTTTACTGCATTTATTATTGTGATTTTAAATTTACTTTTGAAATGAAGGAAAACTTCTTTCCTCATTGCCCTATTTGCCCTAGTCTTATCTAGATTTTATCCTTGTAGGTACCGCTTATTGTTTGTACCGTAATCTCTTGTAGTTTCCAACCTTGACATTGGTCGCTGGGTCATTGTCAACCTTTGAAGACAAAGCCATATACCTACATAAAAATTTATTGATTGATACTTCGGATCTGTTTAGAAAGTCATAGTCGCTTGATTGTGTGTTATTAGAGACAAAGGTAAATATTATTTGTTTCCTATTTTTTCCTTATTTAATTAATTAATCACCAACTACCTACTCACTGATAAAAATAAATGTTTAAATTTCATTGTAATTATGATTGGTGGATAAACTTATCATTAGTCACTGCTCACCCAAACTTGCCAAAGTTATTATCGTCGGACAAATAGGAAAAGGGGCAGTTACATAGAAGTAATGTTTTAATGTTGGGGGTGTCTATATCTATTTAAATTAATTGGCTTGTAAAGATTAACCCAACATGGAGTAATTCTAACAAATAATTTGTTTTACAGATTCATGAAACGCTTATGTACAACCAACTAAGTATATGAATGAGCTACCAGCAGACTTAAACTTACATCAGTAGTTCACAAAAGTGATAGCCATTGAGGTAGATACGGTCTGGAGCAGCGACCACATACTGGAAAGCACAGCGAAGGAAGACAAAGTGAGCAAAATGGACCGATGACGATCGTGACTTTAGTAATAAATGCATTAGAAAAATTATAGCCATTGAGGTAGATACGGTCTGGATCAGCGACCACGTACTGGAAGTCACGGCGAAGGAAGGCAAAGTGGACCGATGATAATTGTGACTTTAGTAACAAATGCATTAGAAAAATTAAAGGCTTCTACCTCAAATAATATTGTTTTAATTTGGTCATTTAATAATATTGATTAATTTGGTCATTTATTTTAAGTAGGTACTTAAATTTGTGGGGACGAAAGAATTTTTGTTAGTCCTTTAAGTAAAATTTACTGGATGGATTATAACAAAACTTTACTGTAATATAATTATATTAGTGAATTTAATTGACTAAGTAATAGAGAGTGCCATTTCCCATTTTATAGGAATGAAGTATAATGGTAAGCTTATATAGTAGGTAGCTATTTAGCTAAATACAGTTGAGAAATAATTTAAAATAGAAATAAACTCCTTTACAATACACATATACAAATCTATAGGGAGATTGGATACTTAAAATAATCAGTATCAATTATATGAAAATAATGTGTAAAAATAGATTAAGGTATAATAATACAAGGTTTAGTAATTAATCATAATTAAACTTCAGTACTTGTGTGGTGCAGGCTTCTTAAAATAAAACATTATTCTATTCTATTTTACTTAAATAAATTTATAATTAGTTCATATTGCAAACCATGGGCGTGAAACAACTGTTTCGAAAGGCTCTACTCCCAATTAGGTACCATAAACATACACCTACAACCAGAACTGTGTTTTAAATATGTATACTTACAGAAGAGAAGTAATCACAGTAGTGAAGCTCGTCTTCAGAACCAGCTGTTGAAAGTAATCAGTCTAGCCGCTGAAAGGGAGGAACATGATCTTAGAAAAACCTGAAAGAAACAGTGTGGTCTCTTTAAACAAGTTATGAGTACCACCTACTTACTCTTTTACTACTAAAGAGTAAAAGATTATTTACATAGGTAATGCTTTAATAATGCTTTTTTTTTAAATTAAGTAATGTAGAATAAAGCCAAAACGTTGGAAATTATATTTCTTATTTATACCTACCTAAGTACTTACCTGAAAAGTATATTTTTGCCTTTACTTTCTAAATGCCTACCTGCTAATTACCTAAACTTAAATTACTCAATTTTTTTTAGGTTAAGAATTGTGTGAAGATTGTAATTAAGTATGTATACTTACCTCTACCTTCTTAATTATTTATGAAAAATAATTTCTTTTCATCTAAATTTACAGTTTATTTTTACAGTATTTTCATATAATATAGCTAAGGTAAGTAAGTAGGTACATTACTTAATTACATAGGTACATTTAGGTACTTATGTTTTTTGTACACAATAGACATACTTATAAAAGAAATTAGGTACCTATGCAAAGAGGAGACGACACAACAGGCAATGCTTATTTAGGTTTAGGAATAATATTCTTACAGTAGACCTAACAACATATAATCATAAAACTTATTCTTATTTCATTTTTATTTTGTGAGCAACGATACCCAAAGACAAACTAAATCATAAAATAAGTATAACTACCTACCTACTTAGGGTATTATAAGTAGGTAAGTAACCTAACCAATCAACATACCTATTTAGATTGGTAAAGTATATTCACTAAAACTATTATGTAAGTAAGTATATAAGCACCTACATTACCTACTTAATTTCAACAGATTTATGAAAGTTTAAAACTACCTTTCTGAAGAAGTAGGTAGGTAACTACTTAGAATGGAAAAGAATAGATTTATTTTTATTTTATAGGACATTCAAGATGTCACTTAAAACAAAACAAGATTACAATGAAATACATACAAACATACATTAAACGATTTAAATACATACCTACATACGTATTCGTTCTTTTGACCCTACTGACTCTACGCCTATTCGCAAAGGTGCAGTCTTCCTCAGAGAAGAAAAGGCAAGAAAAAAAAAATCGCATTAAAAAAAAATATTTACCTACTAATTTTAACTAAATCTGACTAAACGAAACCCGTTCTCAATAAGTAGGTAGGTACCAAGTAACAAAAAAGTGCATGTCCGCCATCTTGGTTTTAAAATTAAAATTAATGTCATATTCGGAATTAGAACCCTCAAAAACGCATTTAACATCATTTTCAAAAAATGTGCACGTACTTACGCCATCTTGAATTTAGAAACGAATGTCGTATTCGAAAAAAGCACCCCAGAAAAACTTTCAAACAACACCCATGACGGTTTTTTACAAAAAATAAATGTTCGCCATCTTGGATTAAAAAATAGGTGTCACTTTCGAAATCAGCGCCCCCGGAAACCTATTAAACGACATCCATGACAGTTATTTTATAAAAAATGCATGTCCGCCACCTTGGATTTAAAAATTGATGTCATTTTCGAAATCAGCACCCCCGGAAACCTATTAAACGATACCCAAGACGGATTTTTATCAAAACTATGGTCCGCCATCTTGGATTTCAAAATAGGTGTCAATTTCGAAATCAGCACCCCCGGAAACCTATTAAATGACATCCATGACAGTTATTTTATAAAAAATGCATGTCCGCCACATTGGATTTCAAAATGGATGTCATTTTCGAAATCAGCACCCCCGGAACCTATTAAACGATACCCAAGACGGATTTTTATCAAAATTAAAAATATGTGACTTTCGAAATCAGCACCCCCGAAAACCTATTAAACGACACCCATGAGAGTTTTTTACAAAAAATGCATGTCCGCAACCTTGGATTTTAAAATGGATGTCATTTTCGAAATCAGCACCCCTGGAAACCTATTAAACGATACCCATGACGGATTTTTATCAAAATTATTGTCCGCCATCTTGGATTTAAAAATAGGTGTAACTTTCGAAATCAGCACCCCCGAAAACCTATTAAACGACACCCATGAGAGTTTTTTACAAAAAATGCATGTCCGCCACCTTGGATTTCAAAACGTATGTCATTTTCGGAATCAGCACCCCCGAAAACCTATTAAACGACACCCATGACGGTATTTTCCAAAAACTCTATGTCCGCCATCTTGGATTTCAAAATGGATGTCATTTTCGAAATCAGCACCCCCGAAAACCTATTAAACGACACCCATGAGAGTTTTTTACAAAAAATGCATGTCCGCCACCTTGGATTTCAAAACGTATGTCATTTTCGGAATTAGCACCCCCGAAAACCTATTAAACGACACCCATGACGGTATTTTCCAAAAAATCCATGTCCGCCATCTTGGATTTCAAAATGGATGTCATTTTCGAAATCAGCACCCCTGAAAACCTATTAAACGACACCCATGTCGGTATGATGGCGGTCGGCTGGTAATATGCTTGGTGACGCTTCGGGCTTCGCCCTACGCGGAGCTCGGCCTTCGCCCTACGCGGAGCTCGGCCTTCGGCCTCGCCCTATACGCAGCTCGCCTCGGCCTACGGCCTCGGCTCGCGCGTTCGGCTCGGTCTGCGACCTCGCCTCACCTTAAAAATCTAAACTCGTATGGCGGCCATCTTTGATTGGGGGGGGGACGCTCCGGGCTTCGCCCTACGAGGAGTTCGGCCTTCGGCCTCACCCTATACGCGGCTCGCCTCGGCCTTCGGCCTCGCCTCGCGCGTTCGGCTCGGTCTTCGACCTCGCCTCACCTTTAGAATCTAAACTTGTATGGCGGCCATCTTTGATTGGGGGGGGGGACGCTCCGGGCTTCGCCCTACGCGGAGTTCGGCCTTCGGCCTCACCCTATACGCGGCTCGCCTCGGCCTTCGGCCTCGTCTCGCGCGTTCGGCTCGGTCTTCGACCTCGCCTCACCTTTAGAATCTAAACTTGTATGGCGGCCATCTTGGATTTGGGGGGGGGACGCTCCGGGCTACGCCCTGCGCGGAACTCGGCCTTCGGCCTCGCCTTTTACGCAGCTCGCCTCGGCCTACGGCCTCGCCTCGCGGAGTGGCGTCGTGGTTCGGCTCGGCCTGCGGCCTCGCCTCACCACTCCTTGTATGGCGGCCATCTTGGAAAATGGTGGAATCCAAAAACTGACCCGATATTCGGAATCTTCGTCCCCCAAACCCCCCAGATACCGATTTTCGTCCGGATCGGAGCAACTTCATTTCCGGCCGCCATCTTGGATCCGCCATCTTGAAAAAAAAAATTGACAGCCACCTGCCCCTTAACCCCCTGTAAAACATTTGTTCGAGCACACCCCACTTATGTCAAACGGTTCCGGAGACACAGCAATAATCATTTTGTATGGCGGCCATCTTGTTTTTGCGAAAATCGAAAAAATGACGTCACCGGTAGAATTCGACCAGGGTGTGGGTCGACCTTAGTTCGAGCGCCACCGCTCCATCTGCAACCGTTCGCCCGGGAAGGTGGGTCGCCACCCGATGAGAAGGTGGATCCGAGGATCTCGAGGTTTTCCCGTACCCTCCGCACCACCCTCTCCACACCCCCTATACAAAGTTTTCACCTCCCGCCGCTCCATCTGGGAGAACAATTCTGTCACCCAGTCAGTCAGTCAGTCAGTCAATCAGTGAGTGGTATTGTAGCTTTATATAATATAATAATAATAATAATATAATAATATAACTAGGTTTCGCGTGGTGCGCGACCTGCTAAAGCACTCTGGTGGCGGCGACACTATTAACACAGATGTAGGGGATAATCAGACTAGTCAGAGATTCAGCCCGCAAGCACCACCACAAACCATCACCATGGAACAGATGAGTTTATTGCTAGACCAGAAACTCGAACAAAACAGAAAATTTATACTAATGGAATTAGAGACAACAATTGAAGAGAAAGTGTCAAATGCGGTTAAAGTCCTAGGACAGGATGTATTGCGTCATACGCAAGTAGTAACATGGGAACAAAAGAATATTTCTAACAATATACAAGAAATCAACCAAAAAATATAAAACCTAGAAAAAGAAAAGGAAAAAATGACCAACGAGCTATTTAAATTGCAGAGTGATTTATCCAGTTCACGAAAAAACCTATCCGGCGTACCAGTGACCAATACTGGAAATGAAAAGAAATTTATATTGTATGGATTATCGGAGGATGCCATCGAAAACGAATTTAGTCTTACTGATAAAATAATCAACGTTTTTTATAAACTATATAATGTAGATTTAACAGGATATGTGGAAGATTTGAAGCGGCTGGGCAGAAGAGGGTTCAGACGACCTTTAATGATAGAACTTATTAGCAAACGAATGGTTAAATACCTATTACAAAACGCGAAGTGGCTCAAAAGTACCGGGCTTTATATTTCGGAATATTTGGATTGCGAAACACTACAAAGAAGAAATAAACTTCGAGAACAATTAAAAAAGGCTAGAGATGAAGGCAAGCATGCAGTAATAAAGAATAACGAACTATTCATTGAAGGACGGAGAGTTATAATCAACATAACGAATACAGAAACAAGAAAGAGTAAAAACGATGAAGATCTAAACAGCAGCCAAAGGAGAGAAGATCAAAATAAAGATGGTGAAACGGATAAGTCCTTTCAGTAATAAAAACTCTGGTAGAAATTACATTTTATTCCAAAATATCAATAGCCTCCTCGGTAAGATATATTTACTAGAAAATATCGTTGATGAACTAAAAAATGTATTGGCCTTTTGCATTTCCGAAACTAAACTTGATAAATATAAAACAGAGTTAGTACACCTAGAAAGTTTTATTCTTGCAACATCATATCACAGAGAACACTATGAGCGAGGAGGTGTGTGTATATTATTAAGAGAAGGAATAGAATATAAAGAAATAAAAGAAATAAATAGTCTGACAGTGGAATACATTTTTGAAATTTGTGCTATCGATTTACCTAAGTTAAATACTGTAATTGTTGTTATATATAGACCGGACATAAATAGAGAACCCGACATCGTTGACAAGGTCATGGAAAAAATGTTGATTCTATTAGGGAAAAAGTATAGTAAGCGAAGAATAATAGTAAGAGGAGACTTGAATGTTGATAACTCGAAAACTTCTAAAGAAAAGCCTAAAGCTCGAGCTCTATTAAACCAGTTTAAGTGTTTTAATTTTCAGCAGTTAGTAACAGAATATACACGAGTGACAAATAACAGTAAATCATGCATAGACCTAATATTCACAAACGTATCTAACGCAGTAGTAAAAGTTACAGTAAGTGAGTACAGTATATCGGATCACAGATGCGTTACAGCTTCATTGGATGAGAATTTAGAAGCACAAAAAACGTATACAATAGCTTAACGAATATTTAATAAGAAAAACATGGATCAATTTAAAACAAGTTTGGCAAAAGTAAACTGGAACACGCTTATATCAAATGACGATATTAACAAAAATTATGAAAACATTTTAAATAAATTGTTTGAACTATTAGAAAAAAACCTCCCTATTACAAACATAAAACTTAAACCTAAGAAACGAAAAACAACGTGGCTAACTGCGGGAATTAAAAAGTCCTGTTTACATAAAAAAAATATTAAAAATAAAACTCTGCCAAACTAACGACACCACACTTCGTAAACATTATCAACAGTATGAGAAAGTGCTAAAAAAGACAGTTACAACTTCTAAAAAATTATGTAATATTAAAAGAGTAAATAATTCGAATAATACTATGAAAACAATATGGCAAATCATTAAGGAAAAGACAAATAAAATTAGTAAAATATGTAGAAAAAATATAGTCTTAAAAGAAAATAATCATATAGTGGACGACCCCGTTCAAGTGGTTAATAGGTTTAATCAATATTTTGTAACGATTGGTACTAATGATAATAATTTGTCTGCGTCAACTAAAGCTAGTGATGAAACATCAACATTTTCTGTAACGACAGAAAACACTATGTTCCTAAAACCAATACATCCTAACGAAACTTATAAAATTATAAAACACCTTAAAAATAAGACCAGCTTGGTATTGATGAATTACCCCCTATATTGGTAAAGCATTGTGCAGATATACTTGCAGAACCATCAACTAAGATTATTAACCAATCATTTGAACAAGGAATTGTACCACATCTCATGAAAACCTCACTAATTAAACCCATTCCAAAAAAAGGTGACTTAACTAATCCTAACAACTACCGCCCAATTTCATTATTACCAACGTTTGCGAAGGTCTTAGAAACAGCAATGGCTAATCGAGTAAACTCATTCTTTAAGAAATATTATTTGTTTGACGAAGACCAGTTTGGCTTTAGGAAGGGCCGTTCAACAACTATGGCTGTCTATACATTATAATATAATGATTATATCGATAGGGTGTTGCAATTAATTAATAAAGGATACCACGTAGTCGGAGCTCTACTCGATATGAGTAAAGCTTACGATCGAGTTTCCCACCAAATATTATTGCGTGAATTGTATAGCTTGGGAGTCCGAGGAGTAGCTTATGAATGGTTTAGATCTTATTTTTATGAACGCAAACGAATAGTGGAGATTGAACACTGTGAATATGAAACCGGTTTTATTACAAAACAAAGATCCGCAACCATTTCCGTGACAAACTCAATACCGCAGGGCAGCGTTTTGGGATGTCTGCTGTTTTTAATCTATGTATATCGACTCCCAAAAATTATAAAAAACAAAGATATGCAATGTGTACTATATGCCGATGATATTTCAGTTATTTTTTATTAGAAAGACGCAACAGATATCAACAGTATTAATAACGCAATTGAACATAAATTAAAAGATATTGAAAATTGGTTAGCGACATATAATTTAAAAATTAACTATCAAAAAACAAAATTGATTAATTTTAGACCACACCAGCGACAAAAAATAAATTTGAAAACACAATTAAATAATAAAGCTATTGCGTAGCATTTTGTATCAACTTATGCAATTATAATTAAAAGTAGCCCTCTACTTTTAATTATAATTGCATAAGTTGATACAAAATGCTATGTAAAAATTTCAAAAAAGTTTACCATTTTTTTGTTTTTTACGGCCGCCATCTTGGTTTTTAAAATGGATGTTATTTTCGCAATCAGCACCCCCGAAAACCTATTAAACGACACCCATGACGGTTTTTTACAAAAAATACATGTCCGCCATCTTGGATTTCAAAATGGATGTCATTTTCGGAATCAGAACCCCCGAAAACCTATTAAACGACACCCATGTCGGTATGCCCGAAAATTTCATATCCGCCATCTTGGATTTTTGGTGGGGGGAATCGAGACGCTCCGGGCTTTGCCTTTCGCGTCACGATTCCCCCAACTAAAATCCAAGATGGCGGATATGAAATTTCCGGATGGCGGCCGTCTTGGATTTGGGGGGGGGACGCTCCGGGCTACGCCCTACGCGGAGTTCGGCCTTCGGCCTCGCTTTTTACGAAGCTCGCCTCGGCCTACGGCCTCGCCTCGCAGCGTGGCGTCGTGGTTCGGCTCGGCCTGCGGCCTCGCCTCACCACTCCTTGTATGTCGGCCATCTTGGAAAATAGTGGAATCAAAAAACTGACCCGATATTCGGAATCATCGACCCCCAAACCCCCCAGATACCGATTTTCGTCCGGATCGGAGCAACTTCATTTTATTATTATTATATTGTTCTAATTTTATTTTATCTCAGCCTACGGCTGGCATTCAACAATATTTACGGGCATCAAGGCCAAGTTAAATATTGTATTTTTTTTATAACTGGTAAGGGTTATCATTTTGCAGAAACCTTCGCACAATGCGGCATGTATTTAGTATTGCTGCTTTCTGTAATGTTGTGTATATTATTATTATTATATTATTATTATTACATTGTATTATTATATTATTATTTTTATATTGTTGCACGCACACAAACACCGTGTCGAAGACTGCCGAACTGAAACGACGTTAGACGATGCACGGCCTTCAAGCCACACCTCCGTGCCCGTCGGAGTGGGGAGCGTTAGGTTTTTTCGTTACGGAATTTCTGGATTCGGTCCCCGCACTCAAGGCCCGCGATAGAAGCTATGCAATAGCTTAAAATAATATGGTTCTGGAACAGGTTGACAACTGTAGTTTGCTAGGTATAGACATTGACGAATGTATTAACTGGAAGGAACACGTTAATCGTATCTCTTCGAAGCTGTTCCAGCTTTACATACGCCCTTTATGAGCTCAAGCGTTCGACTGACGTCAAAACATCTCTTCACGCATATTACGCATACGCTCACAGTAGATTACAATACGGGGTTATTGTGTGGGGAAACAGTACGGATGCCAAAGATGTATTCATTCTACAAAAAAAATATATTAGAATTTTATCCAATATAAGAATAACAGACAGCTGTCGCCATATTTTAGGCTATACAAAATTCTAACATTAACTAGTATATATATTTTTGAATTAGCAAAATTTGTTCAGAAAAATAAAGGATTGTTTCTTCAAGTTAAGGACGGATACTCTAGACAAATGAAGATGAACCTACGTCACAAACACAGACTAGCGCTTCCTAATATCAATCTGGAAATGTAAAACAGCAGTGCCTTTGTGATGGCTGTTAAAGTTTACAATAAAATACCCCAAGAAATAAAATACGCATGCTGTCTCATTAATTCTTTATTAAAAGGAACGTGACAGCATGACCGAGCCGAACGGGCGAGGCGAGGCCGAAGGCCGGAGCGTCCCCCCCCCCAATCAAAGATGGCCGCCATACAAGTTTATATTTTTAAGGTGAGGCGAGGCCGCAGACCGAGCCGAGGCCGTAGGCCGAGGTGAGATTTGTATAGGGCGAGGCCGAAGGCCGAGCTTCGCGTAGGGTGAAACCCGAAGCGTCACCAAGCATATTACCAGCCGACCGCCATCATACCGACATGGGTGTCGTTTCATAGGTTTTCAGGGATGCTGATTTCGAAAATGACATCCATTTTGAAATCCAAGATGCTGGACATGGATTTTTTGGAAAATACCGTCACAGGTGTAGTTTAATAGGTTTTCGGGGGTTGACATACATTTTGAAATTCCAGAAGGCGGACATAATTTATTAGCAAAAAATCGTCATGGGTGTCGTTTTTTGGTTATTCGGGGGTGCTGATTAAGAAAATAACATTCATTTTGAAATCCAAGATGGCGGCTGTAAAAAACAATAAAAATGTTAAACTTTTTGAAATTTTAAAAAAGGCAAAGCAGCTTCTCGACCTGCTTTAGCAGGTCGCGCACCATGCGATAAATAGTTTGTTGTATATAATTACCGACTTAACGTTGTGACAGACATGTAGATAGAGAGACACTGTATCACGTTATTCATGTTGTGTTTTTTTCGTTTGGTACACTTAAAAAAATGACTCTATAATTATGACTACTATTTACCGCAACATAAGCTGTACACGATGTCAGTTTGACAGTAGATTAATTTATTACGGAATTAAATCTCACTGATTTCAGTTTAAAATCTAAATATATAAAAGGAGAAACTGACTGACTGACTGACTGACTGACATATCAACGCACAGCCTAAACGGCTAAACGTAGGCACTTGAAATTTGGAAGGGACGTAGTTTAGGTACCATAGAGGTGCACTAAGAAAGAAATTCCCGAAATTCCCACGGGAACGGGAATTAGCGGGAAAATCCTTTTGTACGAAAAATCTAAACCGCTTAAGTTAGACGCTTGAAATTTGGCATGCAATAAACTTAAAGCTTAGTTGCCACAGGATATTGCAAAATTCCCACGGGAACGGGAGTTAGCGGAAAAAAACTTTTGTATGTAAAAATCTAAATCTTAAACTAAATCAATGGACCGTCAATAAAGTGTAATCTGTTCAAAAGAAAAAATTAACACGCAAACAAAGTTGCGTGCATCAGCTAGTTACTTATAAAGTTTAAAAGTCCTTTTCTTACGAGTAGAAAGCAACCTGCTATCAATATCATCAGATCAAGGGCTTATCTATCTACTCAGTAAGTAGCGTATTAATAGCAGTGTACACATTCGATGCGTTAGATCCAATCTGAATTTATGAGACAATTAAGTAGGTATAAAATGAGCATTGGGAAATACTTCGCTAGTACTATTTTTTCCATCTTATTTATTTGAGCGGTTAACTCTTGCTAGACTTGTTTATGAAAGTTCTATATAGTATATTTTGGCAAGTATTGATTTATATTTATTTTGGAGTAATTTAGGAGTAACAGTTAACCCTATTTTTTGAATGTCGTGTGAAGTGTTTTGGAAGGCTTCTAGTGCAAATAAACGAACTAATAAGTAAATTAAATATTTATTACGTGACATCACTGATCACATAATTGAATGACAGTACATTTTGTTTTATCGACATTTTGTTTGGTCTCATGCGGTATGGTAGGCTCTCTAAAGGGCCGTCTGGTACGCTACCACCCTCCTACCGAAGTCCGACGCCAAACAGCTTGCTGTGTTCCGTCGGTGCGTAGGAGTACCAGAGCCTTAATTGGCATTTTCTGGGTTACCTCGCTCCTTCGTTGACCTCATCTATGACCTTAATCGAGATTGAGGTCAAGAGTTAACCCATCTCATAAAAAATAAATTTAAAAAATAGCAAAATAGAATAACTATATAGCTTTCGACTTCTAGGTACATCGTGCCAATAGACATTCGAGGCATAGGACTATCGTTTCAATGGCTTTTCGGTGAAATAAACAATAGAACAAATAGCCTATCGAAACTGTGGTACATCGATGCTGTGGCTTTTCGATGAAATGGACGTTCGAGTCAATGGCTTCGGTGAACTGGCCGTCGACTGAACGACATTCGAAACAAGGTAGTAAACTCAGCCCAAACACCTCCCGCTTTATATACGCAGATGATCTAGCTCTGACTCGTTTCAGTTTCAAAGAGGTTCAGTCTTACCTAACAGTAGCGCTGAACAAATTGAGTTGCTACTACACAGAAAACTCCCTTAAGTCAAACCCATCTAAAACTGATTCTTGTGCATTCCACGTTCGTAATCGTGGTGGTGCCCATTGCTCATAGTAACCAACCTAAATACCTCAGCGTGCTACTAGATAGGTCACTCACATACCAAAAGAACTGTGAGAGTGTGAAAAGGAAGGTGCACACTAGAAATAACCTTGTGCAGCGACTCACGTCTACAAAATGAGGAGCTTCACCACAAGTTTTACGGACAACTGGCTTATCTCTCGCCTTCTCGGCTGGTGAATTTACATGCCCGGTATGGGACCGCTCTGTTCATGCAAAGCTTGTGTACATAGCCCTAAATGAAACTTGCCAGATCATCACTGGTTGTTTGAAGCCGACACCGGTCAAGTTGCTGTTCCCACTGGCTGGTATAGCGCCCCCAGATGTCCGTAGAGCTGTGGCCAGCTCCCATGAAAGGTTGAAAATGGATAACGACGCACGACACCCACTGAATGGCCATACACTGGTGCCACAAAGGCTTAAGAGCCGAAAAAGTTTTGTGAAGTGCTTCAAACCACTGACCACCGAGCCGTCACAGGCTAGGCACCGCTTTTGGCGAGAACGGGCTGCCCTCCCAGTCCCCATTGTTTCGCCCATTGAAAGTCTACCGCCTGGACACAGGTTGTCATGGCCGGTCTGAAAATCATTAAATAGACTTCGGACACAGACTGGCTGTAGCAAGGACAGCATGTTCCGGTGGGGGTTTACCGGAGACGCGGACTTAGGTTGTATGTGTGGAGAGGTGCAAACTATGGCCCACCTAACATCATGCAGTGCGTGCTCTACCACCTGCACTGAAAAAGATATAATGGACGCTACTCCATCCGCCGTCCAGGTGGCTACGTTCTGGGCCACAACATTGTAACGACTACTTGCCATCAATTCGCTAAGAAGAAGGTGACTCAGGGTATCCTCTCAGACCCACTCTTATGCAACCTGTATCAGATCCAGATCCCGATACTCCCGAGGCCTACTATCAAGACTTGCACCTCACTACCAGAAATGTAGTAGAGAGGTGCATAGGAGTATTAAAAGGACGCTTTAGGTACATATAATATCTACATCTATACCAACTCTACATACTTAATCAATATAATCATTCATTTGCATACTTTACAGGCACACAAAATAAGTGTTTTTTTTTTTCAGATGCCTGTTGGTCGACAGGAAGCTGCATCATTCGCCAGAGATGGCAGCAAGAATTGTCAATGCATGTTGTGTGCTGCACAACATCGCTAACAGAGCGCGCGTACCGTTTATCCCTTTGACACCAGAGGAAGCGGCTCGCGAGCGCCGGCTGACGCAGGGCGCGTCGGGGCCGCCGGGCCGGGCGCTCACAGCTGGAGCGGGGCCGGGCGCTCACAGCTGGAGCCGGGCCGGGCGCTCAAAGCTGGAGCGGGGCCGGGCGCTCACAGCTGGAGCCGGGCCGGGCACTCACAGCTGGAGCTGGGCCGCGCGCGGAGGGAGGCCCTCATTAGGCGTTTGTGGAGTGACAGAGCAATGGAAATTTAAAAGATTTCGGGGTATATAAATTTGTTTCTATTTGTGAATAGCTTTCTGCCCGCTACGACTTGAGAACCTCCTCCGTTTTTCCGTCGGTTAAAAATCACGTCGATCAGTTGTTACTCTATTTCGACATAAAGAAAGATATACAAACACACTTTCTCATTTATTTATGATGGTTAAAAAGATGGGGATACTGTAAAGGATGATTAAAGCAAATATGTTAAAAAAACTTGTTTTATTTTGGCTTAGTTAGGTACCACTTAACATAAAATAATTAATTATTATTCCCAGGTATTGTGTGCTGCCAGGAGTACTGAAATAAAAAAAATGTCACATCAAAAAAAAAATAGATAAAGGCTAAATAATAATTATTCAAGTATATGTTGTAATGAAATGCACTATTAATCCCTTTTGTAATTAAATATTTTAAAATATATTTCATGTTTTTTATTTAACAAATAAATTTTGCTACACCTTACTAAGTGTGTCAACTAATAAAGTTTTACTATTTTAAATTCAGGTTTTTTGAAATGACTGGACTGAAGCGTTCTATGCTTTCAGCAAGCAGATGCACGGATTGGGAGAAAGTGTGCAATGCTTCTGCATTTTTTAGGTCTGCTTCAGCTTTCAACTCCTAGATCCTCAGAATCATCAGCCTAGATTCATCCAGTGCACTTCTATTAGCTGAAATGAAAATAGTAATGGTTTAAAATTTTTTAAAGCATTTATAAATACAAAACGAATGAATGAGAACTTTATTTTGATAATAAAACTAAATATAAATTAACAAGTTCATTTCAGTCCTACGAAATACCTCAAAAGATTATGAATCTCGGTCAACAAAAAAACTAAACACATATTAAAACAAACTGCCAATTTTATTCCTAGGGTAAAGGTGCCCATAACTTCTCTTATTACAAGAATAATAATAATAATTTATTATAAGAATCCTCAGGATATTTCTTTAGTTAGATGTTAATTAGAAACACCCAATTGGGCATTTTCTCATAATACCAGACTATCTTATGAGTTAGTAAATGTGAATAGGCTTCTTCTGAGGGAGCTCTCTACATCTTCTACCGATTCTTTTTGTGGTCAACAGCGAAACTATTTGAAAAAAATATTTTAAAAAAAATTGAAAAAAAAACTTGTTTTTACAAACCTATGGTACGGCGATGTGTTTGAGTGGTAAAGGGTGTGTGCGTGTGAGTATGTGCTCTAGGAGACAGCACTTGCCCAAGCAGCTTTAATTACTTTCAGCACTAATAATCTGATATCATCCAGTTGTTTGAAAGTAAATCGAAATCCAACAGTATTTATGATGAATTATGCTATTTTTATTAACTTCAATGTTGTGATATTAAAATAATAAGTAATTGTTGCAATAAAAAACGTAATAGGCAAATTTTTTTGTAGTATAGCTTGAACGATGGCGATAACTCAATTATTTTGAAAATCCAACTACAAATGTAAAAAAAAAATGATTTTTACTATTTCTGTAGTCATTTTGCGGACAAAATAGAAACAGCGATAATTTTGGGTAGACTTTGTAATTTATGTTTTAAACACTACGATAATTTCAAAATCCAACTAAAAAAATTATATTTACCATTTTATTTCCAAAATTATAAACTGTAAGAGTTGCGCGGGTGGTGGAAGGGTGCGCGGACAGCGGGCGCGCCATCCTGTCAATCTTATGGATGCTTCCGTTATTAAGAACGTAATGATTTATTCGCCACGCATTTTTTACGTAAGTACTAAATGTCGGTTTTTCGTGTGTTCAATCCTTACTAATATTATACATGTGAAACTAACTCTGTCTGTCTGTATGTCCATCTTTCACGTCTTAACTACTGAACCGATTTTGATGAAATTTGGTACAGAGATAGATTAGAGCCTGGGAAAGGACATAGGCTACATTTTGCCCCACAGTTGGGTACGATATAACCTGTAGTCCACGCGGGCGGAGCCACGGGTGGAAAGCTAGTTTAATATATAGTGGAAGTTGTTTTTTTAATATACATCAGAAAGTGACAGTTAAAGTGGAAGTTGTTTATTAATATGAAGGTAAGGCCGCCAAAATTGTAAAATGTCACGCAACAGATTTTGTGTTATCGTTACACAAATGTAACCCAAAAGTAACTCATTTTTTGTGTAAAGCGTGTTTCATATTGATAGTTAAAATAATTACATAACTATTGTGGTGAACTCAATAAAGAAGCAGTATATCTTGATTTATTTCTTCAATTTGTCTACTAGTAAAATTACAACTTTGGTTTACTTCTTAACAATATAATGTCTTTCTAGACAACTGTTCGACTCGAGTGCTCGCTAAAAACTGACTGCTTGGGCTCGGCCAGCGGCCGTATTCCCTCTCGCTTTTTACTCCCTTCTTCAAAATGGCGTTCTTAGCACGTGGTTGGTCAACGTTTTACCAATCGCGAGCCAAGAACTGTGCCTATGTTTGGAAAAATGTGTCACGAAACACATTTAAAATTAGGAATCACGACATTCGGCCCTCCGACACAGTGCAACCTCCCGGTGCATTAGTAGATCCAATCAGTCAGTTTTTAACTCATTTCGAAATCAAAATAGTTTTAGTTTAAAGAATGTTTAGGATGTAACTTGAAATAAGTCAAAGTTTGACCCTACTGACTCTACGCCTGTTCGCAAAGGTGCAGTCATCCCCGAGAAGAACAGGCAAGAAACTCTAAGGGTTGCTCTTTTAAAAAAAATCTCATTACAAATGTAATTATTTTCTAATTTAGACTAAATCTAAAATAACTCTAGAGCTGAGAAGTTTATTCCCATAGTTTATTACTTAATTAATTCCTAAAGTTCTTCCATAGGTAAATTTTTAATACACATGAGAATCTTATTATAAAGACGTTAACATTGATCAGAGTTCGTGATTTTGTGGAGACGGCTGTCTAATACATCCAGTTTATGCTTGGTTCTAGTGTTTGCATTATGCTTGTAACTAATTTTCTTAAACAAATATATATTTTTCCTTTAATTTAAAAGAATTTAAGTTAATAGTTATTTTATTACATAGATTGGAATACTATACAATAAAATAATGTACTTTAGACTTATAAAGAGACAAGGGAATAAAGACATTGCAAATAAATAATGTAACATCGAAAATTACAAGATTTTTGTAAAGATCTAGACTTTCTATTACATCGCTAGGATTGCAAATTAAAATGAACTTAAAAATAAACGGGTGCAATAGATGATATCTGTTAAATGTGGCAGTTTAGTTGATAAATCCTGTGCCTCTGTTTTGAATTAAAAAGCAGATCTAGTTAGTTAAGAAATAGTGTAGGTGGCGCCATGTTAGAATGGCAGAACGATATGAGAATAAAACCATATAAAATTAAAATCAGTGATTAATTTAATTGAATTGCCTAAAAACAAGTAAAAACCTACATGGTAGCAGAGATCCGTGGTTAAAAAAACATAAAAACAACATGGGAAAAGACAAGATCGACGACAACCTACAATAACTAGAGGGCGAAGAAACGTTCGCCACATGGCGGTTCCAATTAGAAATCGTGTTACAAAGTCATGATCTGTATGATCGGCTCGTAGAAGAACCTAGTAAAAAAGAAGAAGAAAAAAAGGATGTGAAAAAAGATGCGCAAACAAAAAAAATCATCGTGAACTCCATTTCAACAAAATACATACCGTTGATCATGTCATGCAAAACTGCTAAGGAAATGTTTAAGAAACTATGCTTCATCTTTGAGAAATCATCAGAAAATAAAAAGTGTCAGTTATTACAGGATTTTTTTCAATACACGTATAACAAAAGTAAGGACATGACATATCATGTAAGTAAACTGGAGAACTTGGCTTTTCAACTTAATAGTTTGGAAGAAAAGATAAATGACTGCATGTTAATCTCCGAAATCCTCTCGACACTGCCTGCAGATCAATATTCATCATTTGTGACTGCTTGGGAGTCTATTCCTAAAACTGAACAAACTAAAAACAATTTAATTTCAAGGCTGTTAACAGAAGAAAAAAGAATTAATCAAAAATTTGAAGAAACTCAAAATGCCGATGCATTCAAGGCAAGTACAAGCAACAAAAAATGCTTTATTTGTAAAAGCGATAAGCACTTATCGGTACAGTGTGACAAGAAGAAAAAGAAAGATAATAAAATTTTCAAAAAACCTTGTTCTATCTGCAAGAAGACAAACCACTTAGAAAAAAATTGTTTTTTCAAAACAACGTAATGCAATATCTGCAAAAAAACGAATCATCAAGAGAAAGACTGTTTTTTAGAAAGAACCAAGAAGAAAAAATTGCTTTGCTTACATTAGATCACACGGACAAGTCTACTGAGTTTATTATTGACTCGGGATGCACGTCTCATATGACTGATAGAGAGGAGATAATATTTAATGAAAAAAAGTGCAAAATTTCGATTCAAACTGCCGAAAAAAATCATCAAATCATGTCAGAAAAGAAAGGGACTATAGAAGCAAATAACTGCAAATTTGAGAATGTGTTGCTGGTACCAAATTTACAAAAAAACTTAATATCAGTATCGGCTATGACTGAAAAAAATGCAGAGGTTATATTTACAAAAAATGATATCAAAATTAAGAAAAATAACCAGATCTTACTTCAAGGAAAGAAAAACTCTAAAGGATTATACAGCATAGACTTGAAAACAGTAACTAATGAAAATGCATTTTTCTTAAATAAAAATGAAAACAAAGCCCTTGAATGGCATAAAATTTTTGGTCATCCCGGAAAAGAAACTTTGAATAATATAATTAAAACTGTTGAAGGAATAAATTTAACAAAAGAAGAAATAGATGCACTTCCCACCACTTGTGATGTGTGTCAGAAGTCTAAACAGGTCAGATTGCCATTCCATACCAGACAAAGTACAGAAAACTTACAAATAATACACACAGATGTATGTGGCCCGATAACACCTACTACTTTGGATAATAAGAGATATATACTTACATTTATTGATGACTTAACAGACTATACAGAAATATACCTACTGACCAATAAGAGCGAAGTATTTACTTACCTGAAACAATATGTACAACAAACAGAAAGATACACAAAGAAACAAGTAAATATTATCAGATGCGACAACGGAGGAGAATACACTAGCCGTGAGCTGAAGGAATGGTGTACCCAGAGAGGAATAAAACTTGATTACACTATACCCTACACTCCGCAGTTGAATGGAAAAGCTGAAAGGTTCAACCGTTCTCTACTAGAAAAAATTAGAGCTTTATTGTTTGAATCCGGATTACATAAAGACATGTGGGGAGAAGCGGCTAAAACTGGTACTTACCTGATGAACCGTATCCCAAAAGAAGGTAACTCTGAAACTCCAACTGAAAAATGGTCAGGAAGAAAACCAAATGTGACAAACCTAAGATTATTTGGTACAGAAGTATACAACAAGAAATTAACACCACTAAAAAAATTAGAAGAAAGATCTGAGAAGCTGATCCTGGTTGGTTATGCACCTACAGGTTATAAACTCTGGAATGGAAATAAAATTTTTACACGAAGAGATGTAAAATTCACTAAAACTAATGAAAAAGAAATACCAGTAATAAATAGAAACCTAGAAGAACAAAACGATGAAGAAGTGAAAATAATTAATGAAGAAGAAAAAATTAACAAAGAAGATGAAAAATTACAAAGTGAAGAAGAAAATGAAAACGAAAAAATACTAGAAAATGAAAAAGGAACAGAAAAAGAAAATACCACAGAAGAAGAAAATAGAACAGAAAGAGAAGAAAAAAGAACAGAAAATGAAGAAGAACCGAACCAAAGACCCAAAAGAAATAGAAGACCACCGAGAAAATTTTATGATTATGTTATGCTGACATACAAACAAGCAGTATCAGGAGAAGAAAAAGAAGAGTGGCTTCAAGCTATAAATTCTGAAAAGAAATCCCTAAAAGACAACAAAGTATGGGAATTTGTTGATGAAAAGGAGGCAAAAGGGAAAGAAATATTAAGCAACAGATGGCTACTAAAATTAAAAAATAATGGAACATACAAAGCAAGACTTGTAGTAAGGGGATGTGAACAAAAAGGAGAAATAGACTATGAGGAAACATTTAGTCCCGTAATAAATGATTCATCTATAAGAATATTATTGGCTTTAGCTACTAAAACACGTTTTAATATGATGAAACTAGATGTGAAAACAGCGTTTCTATGTGGTGAACTAAAAGAAGATATATTTATGAAGATACCGGAAGGATACAAGACAGAAGAAACTAAAGGAAAAATATGCAAACTGAAAAAAGCCTTATACGGTTTAAAACAATCTCCACAAAGATGGAACGAAAAATTTACAACTATACTAAAACAATATGGTCTTGAACAGCTGAACTCTGATCCCTGCATTTTTAAATCGAAAAATGGTCAACTGATAATGGGTATTTATGTAAATGATGGACTAATCATAGGAAAAAATATAAAAGAAATGAACTCATTGATAGAAAAGCTGAAAAAACATTTTGATATGACTTGTGAAAAAAATCCAGAAAGTTTTATTGGAATACAAATAGAAAAGCAAGACGGAAAAGACATTAAACTGGGACAGGGAGAATTTGCACTGAATATACTAAAGAAATTTAACATGGAGAATTCTAAATCCTGCAACACGCCAATACTGAAAAATGAAAGAAAAATTGAAGGAAAAGAAGAAAAAGATAACAGGAAGTTTCCCTACAGAGAAGCTGTGGGTTCACTGATGTATTTATGCAGAAAAACTCGACCAGACCTGACTTATGCTGTCAATTACGAGAGCAGGAACATGGAAAATCCTGAAAAAGAAGACATAAATAATATTAAAAGAACCTTACACTTCCTAAATGGTCACAGAGACCTCAAGATAGGCTATTCTGCTAACTCTGATATCCTGAAACTTGAAGCGTATAGTGACTCCGACTATGCAGGAGACCTGGAAACCAGACGTAGCACATCAGGCTACTTAACAAAGTACTGTGGCGGACCCATATAATGGTCTACTAGAAGGCAACCCATTGTAGCGCTTTCCAGCTGTGAGGCTGAATACATCAGCAGCTGAATGTTGCAAAGAAGTTATGTATATCAAAACGTTAATTGAAGAACTAATAAGTGACAAGTTATCTGTGAACTTTTATGTGGACAATCAAAGTGCAATAAAACTAATCAATACTGGTGTTCATAATAGACGTTCAAAGCATATAGACGTACGTTACAAGTTCATGCACGAAAAAGTTTTAGCGGGTGAAATAGTGTTAAAATATATTCCCACCGATGAACAGTGTGCGGACATTTTCACCAAACCTTTGGACAATATAAAATTCAAGAAGTTTTGTAAAAAAAATATGTTTAATTAAGACTAAGAATTATGTTTGATTAAGACTAAAAAAATATGTTTTAATTAAGACTAAGGTTATGTTTTTTATTTTATGATTGTAAGAAAAAAAAAGAAGTGTTTTTTTGTTTAGTTAAAAATAGGGAAAAGTGTTTTTTTGTTAAGTTAAAAAAGGAAAGTAAGTTTTTTGTTTGAAAAATTGTTTAACATTAGAATATTTTTTTTAATATGTAATTTTAAAAGGATTTTAAAATTAAGGGAGAATGTTAAATGTGGCAGTTTAGTTGATAAATCCTGTGCCTCTGTTTTGAATTAAAAAGCAGATCTAGTTAGTTAAGAAATAGTGTAGGTGGCGCCATGTTAGAATGGCAGAACGATATGAGAATAAAACCATATAAAATTAAAATCAGTGATTAATTTAATTTAATTGCCTAAAAACAAGTAAAAACCTACAATATCGACATTAAACTAATGTCTGTTTTAAAAACATAAATGCTTGGTCTAAATACTATCTAAACAATCTCTTACGTCCTAATTTTTTTATGAACTGCGGTCTTACTTTTAACTCAAAATTTTGGTAGTATAATAATAACACAAAATGGATTGTAATTATCTGAATAAACTTTTTTTTTATTTCAATTAAAGGCATAATTAACTATAACAACAACCATATTTAACAAGTATGGAAATCACGACATTCGGTAAATTGTGTTTTCCTCAATAATAAGAATGAATACAAATCAGTAATTATCAAAAAATTCCTTGGTAAACAAATGACCTTGGTCTTTGGACCTTGGTAAAAAAATTAAACGAAATTTTGCAACCCGGTTAAATTACCAATGAAGTGGGTACATAAGCTAATAAGGTATTAATTACTACTTAACACTCAAACATTTTTCGAAACAATGTACGAATACTTAATTAAGTGGGTAGGTAGTGACCCTATTCCTAGATTTTGCCTAACACAATTAAGATAAGTCTTTGTTGATCAATACTATGTAACAAAACACAAGGAATTAAAAAATAAACATTAATTAAATAGTTTACATTTGCGCCTTTATAAATTTCACAATATATTTGATGTACCAAAATGTCAATAGAATAAGATCAAAAACATCAGAATTATATTTTAATGTAGGTAATTAACAATGATTATGACTGCATTTGTCTCACTGAGACTAATTTGAATAGTAGTGTTTTTAATGGAGAAGTATTTGACTCTCGATATTCCATTTCGCAATACTTTAATAAAAATTACCGATAGTCAGAAATCATCTCCTGCATGATACTTGTCCTACACTAGTAAAATATACCTGCTGAAGTTTATGTCTTGTTTACGCTGTCAAAACCTAAAACATGCTGTGTGTACTACTTTAGGTTTACAGTCTAGTTAAAAAATAATTAAACTGTGACCATATCTTTTAAAGATTATAAACTGTTTGCACACCTATTAAATAAAATAAAAAGAAAATGAAAAAATAGATACACACCATAGTAAAAGGAGTGGGAAGTAATAGTCCTAGTTGTTATGGAAACCAAGCTGCATTTTATGATAGGAACAAGCCACTTTGCAAATTGATAGAAGGGACCATAATAAAATATTTGACCCGAGGATAAACGAGATTCCCCCATTTGGAACAGAGATGGCGCCACTTACTCGAATTTTAAAAAAAATCTCAATCTTGAATGGATGCTCCAATTTGCATAATAAAGGTGTCAATCGACAGGAAATTAATTAATTTATTCTAAAAAAAATAAAAAAGCGCCCTAAAATAAATATAAGATAAAAAAACTGGAATAAATATATATAAAGTGTTTTTTTATGTATTAACGAAATTTTTTGAACAGTGTGTAAGGAAATGAAAATTTTTATTTATATACATATTATCACGCAATCATTTACACGTTTTGCGCAAAAAACCGTTACTCAATATCTTGTCTCGTTACAAATTTATTGAAGAATTACCGCTGTCGTCCGCAAGACTTTGTCCGAGTATAATTCGCTAAAATGAAAATATTTTCTCTTCCTGTCATCCGATGTTTATAAAACTTGTACCAATTTGTAAATCGCTCTCAATCAGTCAATATTCCAGAAATAACATGCCTATTTTAACCTAAGTTAGGTATATATATATATTAACCTATAGCCAGACAGACGTACGAAATTCTAATGCTTGTTTTGTTTCTATAAAGATCCTATAAGTTTACTATTTTTTCTTCAAATCATTCTATGTTCTTAGGGTTGTTGTAATTCCTAATATTTTTAAATGAGCAATTCTTGTATATAAATATATATATATCTATATATATTTTTAGGATCTCGGAAACGGCTCCAACGATTTTCTTGAAATTTGGTATGTAGGTTGATTTGGGGGCAAAAAGTCGATCTGGCTAGGTTTCATTTAAAAAAATAACCGTGCGAAGCTCGGTCACCCAGGTACTATAAATATATATATATATATTTAGGATTTCGGAAACGGCTCCAAAGATTTTCATGTTTGGTATGTAGGTTGATTCGGGGGCGAAAAATCGATCTAGCTAGGTTTCATTTAAAAAAAAACCGTCACCCAGGTACTTTTATTTATTTATATTGTGTTGATGCTGGCGCCACAAGTGCACCTCATGCATTGATAATTAAACTAATCTTCCATTTCAAAGGTGCTGGAAACCCTGAAAATAAGGTCGCTATTAGTGTAAAATACCAAAATAATAATAATATTAGGTAAATGTAAAATAGTTTTAGAACTGATATTTTACTTACGTTTTGTTGTCACATTGGCCTTTGCACGTTTTACACTGTAACGTGCAAGGAAGACCTACGCGTCGGCAGCCACAACGCATCGAGTTGCAGCTCAATTTACAGCCACAATTATCAAAAAAGCTTAATTCGGGCCAAATTGGAGTGGCTTTGAACCATAGAGGAGTCCATTTTCCATCAACATTGTGCCACCCCCAGACAGATGGACTTGGTGTTGATGCGTCTAAATCTAACGCGTTGCCCCAAATATGGCCCGCTTGAAACGCTGCACGAAAGGCATGCAGTTTAAGGGCAGCGGAAGTAGGGGGCAGGCTCGTCACCATCCTGTTTTTACTTGAAAACAAATCTTGCCGAACCTCATTTACCATTGAATGTTTGGTTTGCACGTCGTATAGCCTGCAAGTGAATCTGCAAAAAAAAGTAATCAGCTGATAACGTGTGAGATAGTTATATAATATACCTCATACAATAACAAATCATATATATACGAACCGCTCCAAATGACCCATTACTTCTTCAGAAAGTATTTCTGCAGGAATTGACATGCCATCAAAAGCGGTGGTTGTCTCAGGGTGTGACATCCAAGTTTTAAAACAAGTTTTTTTTCCTTTTGTATTAAAATATAAAGTCGTGTCACACCCTGTAAAGGCATGGAAGCCCCGTAGAGCACTTGACATTTCAGGGCCTAAAAAAGTAAGCAATTGTTTTATCGGTTCGCTTTTTATCACTAACGTAAGACATTTTTAACGGATACCCAAAACAGTAAATATTTTACCCAAAACAGTAAATATTTTATGCACCGCTATATAACGGCGTTTATTGCCAGTCCCCGTCAATAGCCACAATTCCTGCAAACCCTCTTTCTTTAAAAAAAAAGACTGAATAGTCTAAAGCTTACCAACTATTATCAAAATTTGTTAGATAACACAAAATTTCACTCCATTTCAATTTGTTTCCGAGTAATCCAAATCAATTGGCCCGACGTGATGTGACGACCGACACCACCCCCCCCGCGCGGGAGTTCAATGACTCCGGCACGTCAGCGTGTGTTTAATCTTGAATAACTCTCTAACTATGAGAGATAAAAAGATGTTTTTTTTTATTAAACACGTTATTAATTAATACATATTAAAATAAAATAATTTAGTACACCTTCATACATTGTTTAAATAATATTGGCAAATAAACATGTTTTTTTTTTATATTTCTGCTTACAAAGTGGGACTTTATTGGTACTTGTAGTAGTTTTATTTCACGTTTAATTTTTTTATGATAAATCAATTAATTTTCTATCAATTGACACCTTCATTATGAAAATAGGAGAATCTATTCAGGATTGAGAATTTTTTTTAAAAAATTTCGAGTAAGTGGCGCCATCTCTGTTTCAAATGGGTGAATGTCGTTTATCCTCGAGTCAAATCCTTTATATTGATCCCTACTATCACTATGCAAAGCGGCATATTCCTATCATTAAATGCAGCATCCTGGGAAAAAATGTTCATAACAACTAGGACTATAAGCTATCTCCGGCCCAATCCGCGATATAATTGCCTACTGTCTTAGGGTTGTCACTTTTAGCTAAATTAAAATTCAGTGCCTATAAATTGGCAAGGGTTAGGAAGTTGTATTTTTTTACTTGTATTGTCTGGGTACAGGGTTTGTGAGGTCGGTTTTAACTAATGAAAATGAAATATTTCACATTGAAAAAAAAAAGAACCTTTTGTAGGCGCGACTGTCCGCGCTTCGTCGGATTCGGTTGTTGCCCAAACCGCTAACAAATATATATAGACCATGACCTTGTGTTTAATTTATTTGCTAAGTATAATACTTATTAGTCAGTTTTTCGTATTTTTATAGAAAAATTTTAGTATTTTTACACATAAAGGGACCATTTCTAATTTTAATTATAACAAACATATCTTTTGAATGAATCACACATTTATTTCAAAATTACAAATTAGATACAGAAAAATACTTTCTTCGGTTTCGACTAGTGATGGATGCGCGAACCTCGTGTGCGGTGTTAGCCTCGACTGAGTGTGGTACGAAAGATAATGAGATTCTGTGTAAGTGTGCGTGCGGCGACGCTATCACTATAACGACGCTATAACTTACTTCCCACTCCTTTTACTATGTACACACTTTTGCGTAGACCTTTAATTTGTCTATACTGATTGCATGTCATTACTTGAGATGTTACTTCCTGAACTAAATACTCGATATAAGGGCTTTTCCAATCATGGATGATTTCGATATTCCTATGGACATAAATATGGTACCGAAGCAAATTAATCTTCCTGGTTTTTTAATCGTTTTATTTGCATTTTTTTTTTTGTAAAGAGCTTCGTACAAATACAGAAAAGTTGATAACTTATAAGGTGCTCTTCTGTTCACATTTCTGTAGCAGCTATTATAGGTAACTCTTAGAAACTTCTACGCCTAGTATAGTTATTTGCTAACTCAAATCAATTACAAATTCAAAATGAAAATTCTTACAGGTCTCTGGGTCGTGTGGGATAATTTAAAAGGTCTTGCACGTTAAGGGAATTTATTCATAATTTAATTTTATAATTTTGCTTTTAAATTATTAATAAGGAACATTATTCAGTAATGCTGAAACTTGACTGGCCTTAAAATTGTCATTACAATAAATATATTTGAAGTTTGAAAACACTACATGTTTCACAATCATTCATTGACAACAGAAGTTCAACAACTTGAAAGAAACTTGATGACCTCATTTAATTTCAACCTGCAAAATTAATCACTGAATTCTCACTAACACTGTAGCATTTATACTGTGGTCGGAACACTTCGATACCACGTTTTGGAATACACGTTCCGCCACCTAGCGTTTTGAGTAGGAACATTGAGTAGTAGCCATTGAGTAGTAGCCATTGGGTACTTATTTGCATAAGTACCCACTTTTAATTTTGGATTAAAAAAGATGGTTGAGAATAGCATTTAACTTAGTTTGCCAAACGGCATACACTAACATGTAATCCGTATGGTTGTCGAGTGGTTTCAGTTGGTCCCGAAATATTATATCCTGGACTCGTAAAAAAAACTAAGTAATAATTATGACATTGTAATACGCAATCAGATGACTGTAATTCATTGAACAAGTAACACATTTCCAACGTCGCAAAGACAGATATTTAAAATAGTTTTAGTAAAATCTACATCAATTATATACCAATAACATTGGATGTGACAGAAAATGACCATTCGTGTTGTTATAAGCTTACGGGTTTTATTTTGTGTCAAACTATTCGGCCAAGTTATGAAAGACAAATTAACAAAATCATTAATCTCATTCGGAAGTTATTTTAAATGTAGTTTTAAAACAGTTTAGAATGCGTTATTGGATGTCGCATAGATTGGAATGTAGTTTAAATGAGTGGTGCATCGGTTTTATCTGACAATGTTACATTATTCTCTTGAACTAAAAGACTTATTCTGAAGATAAATTTCTGCAATGCTCGGTGTACATACTCCTTTATTCTACGTAAATATTCTACTGTAATAATTGACTTCAATAACAGCTCAAGCTCAACGTGCTTCTTAGTCTAATGCGTCGCCTTCAAATATCGAATTTACAACGCTAGAGGGCGAGCAAGCCTTTGGCAGTGCCCTAGGTAATATTACCTGTGTCCCTAGTGTAATATCACCGCCATCCAAGGAACGCGAAGCGTGAATTCGTCACGGGCTATTGAAGCGTGGTTTTATCTAATTGAAAACATACAATTAGATAAAAACCACGCTTCTAGTGGTTTTTATCTAATTGTATGTTTTCAATCTTTAAACTTATCAGTAAGACAGTAGTAGTGCTTTTTTATAAAAAAATGCGTACACAAACATTTCATATAAAAACAACACTATACTAGTAGATGCGACCGGAAATGTGTGAAATCTAGGAATTTTATACAATTCCTAGGAAATGTATAAAATACTGTTTCAAAGATTTTATAATACACATATAAAATTCTGAAATTGCCCTAGGAAATGTATATAACTGATGTTTTTGTAAATAAAATGATTAAAACAACCTAACCTAACCTGAATAAGCGACATGGATTTGTCTTGGCCATATTGAAAATTTGCTCACTGAAATGGTTACATTTCATGAAAAGTTTCCCTGTTTATTTACTACATCATGAAGTACTTCAGCTGAGCGGAAATGTGACAACCGCTTAACGTCACTACAGTCGTTTCTGGCACTTCGCCGGCCGCTACCTTTTCAGGTATGCTGACTTTTTCAATAGGAGATATGTGACCTTGTTTTACAGGATTACTGTCTTTGTTATATGCACAATTTAAGCATGCGCCGACGTATTTTTTTACAAATTCCGTCATTTTGAATACGTTCCAATGTTTTATGAATTCCAAAGTGTCCAACTTCATCGTGGTTTAAACGACAAATCTGCCATCGAGCACCTTTTGGAACGACCATTCTTAAGTCATTTACATCGTCATTGATTTTTTGTATAGAATATTGTTTTAACTACATAATGCTTCTTTAAATCTTTAAATTCTTCGTCAACTTATGGTTTAAGTGTTCTCAAAATTCGACTTATTTCCGGATCGCCAAGTTGTAAAGTTACCAACCAGTCACTTTGTTCAATATGTAGTACTGATATTACATTTTCGGGAGTACAATCATCGTTGGTGGCTTCCCCAGGGTTTCGAATAAGGGCATCCACATGTACCATACGGTCACCAGGGCAATATTCTATTTCAAAATCATACTCTTCCATTTGCAATAGCCACCTAGCAATCATTGGTAAAATGTATTTTTTTAATAAACGTCAAACGTAAGGCCTTGCAATCCGTAAAAATTTTAAATGACGTCCCTAAAAGGTATGTTCTGATTTTCTCCAAAGAACAAACCACGGCCAATGTTTCTAATTCATAAGAATGATAAAATGTTTCTTCGGGAGACGTTTGTCTGCTGAAATATGCTATGGGCTTTAATTCTTTCGGATTTTCTTGCCATTGCATCAGGATTCCCACAACTCCTGCGGCGCTAGCATCCGTATGCAATTCGGTCTTTAATTTAGGATTATACAACGCAAGCACAGGCCTACTGCATAATAATTCTTTCAGTGTAGAAAATAATTTATCTTCTGCTTGCGTCCATTTTGAGTCTGTACCTTTTTTAAGTAAATTAGTGAGGGGTCGAGCAATTTCTCCAAAATCTTTGACAAATTTTCTAAAATAGCTTGCTAAGCCTAAAAACTGCCTAGTGTGTATAGTTTTAGGGGCAGAAAATTCCTCAATAGCCACGGTTTTTCTTTTACTTGGTTTAATACAATCATCAGATACTTCGTATCCTAGATACTCTATGCTAGTGGAAAAGAAATGGCATTTTGAAAGTTTCACAGTTAGTCTGTATTCTCTAATCAAGGCAAGGACTTGTTCTAATTTTTGAAATCCTTCATCTATAGATTGGGTAGGTATGAGAAGGTCATCCATGTACGCTAATATGGAGCTAAATCTGCTTGAGCCTAGTATTTTATTGATCATTTTTTGGAATATCGCTGGCGCGTTTGCCAAACCAAATGGCATTCGGTTGAACTCATAATGTCCATCTGAAGTCACAAAAGCAGTCAGATATTTACTCTCTTCTGAAAGAGGGACTTGATAGTATCCAGATGCCATATCTATTGTTGTAAAGTATTTATTTCCACTTAAATTTGCTATTTGATCGTCTATCAATGGTAGTGGATATATTTTTTAATGGTCTTTGCATTAAGTGCTCTGAAGTCAACACATAGTCTTTGTTCCCCTGTTTTCTTCTTAACCATTAATATAGGACTAGCATAGTCTGAGTCAGATTCTCAAATTATTTTATCATCAAGACGTTCAGATATCATTTCATTTACTTTAGTTCTCTCAGACTGCGATAGTCTGTAAGGTCGATAAACGATAAGTTTGTCATCATGTAACTCAATTTTCATTGTGGAATCTTCAGGAGCGCAACCTATTTCTTCCAGAAAGCATGGAAAACAGTCTCGGTAGTTTTAAAGCGTCTGGTATATATTGTCAAATGTTTCGCTGTTTATTTTTGGTCCTACTAGAATATCTTCCTTCTTCTAGGGGTCAAAGTTTTACTTACATTAGATATTTGCCTAACATTCAGTTTACTTTACTTACTTCTTTAATAGGAGTCGCTCTACAAAGTGTAGTGTTGCATTTGAGTAACAATATGCTACCAGATATTTTCGAAATTACTATTGCACCCTTACCATCTTCAAATTTGTAAATACCTTGCAAAATTTGATATTATTTACCTGTTATGAGTCTCGTTTGACCATCGACGTAAATATCTCCAGTGTATTTTTCAATAGTGTGAACAGTTACTACATAAACGAAAATATTAGCTGCTACTTCATCAACAGTTATAGTGATATTTGCTTTGTACAGTGGCAATACACAAGAATTACCAAAGCCTCTGATCAAAGGTAAGTCCAAGAAATTTTGTTCTAATCTCAATTGTTTTTCTTCAGTACAACGGATAAGGGAACAATCACTTCCAAAATCAATATAAGTTTTTAATTATTTATTATTAACATCTACATTTATCTTCAATTTTTCATTAGTGGTATTATATTCTATGCTAAGAACTTTCTCATTTTTTGTGGTATCTTTTGATGAGGGGTTTCGTTTGCAATTTCGATCGTTGTCACCTATTTTATTACAATTATTACGTGATAACAATGGTCTTGGACAGACAGTAAAACGATGCCCCTTTTCATTACAATTAAAACATTTTAGAGGTATATTCAACTTTTCTTTTTTCAATCGTACATACTTATTGGCTGTATGTCCCTTGATGCCGCAATTAAAACAACGAATTTCAGAACAAAATATACTATTTTCCCTTCCTTCCATGTACCCTCATTTCTTTTGCGTGTTGGTAAAAGGTTTCGATTGGGGTTGCTGCAAAACCAGATATTTGAGTAGGTCTTTGGGGTCTTGATATTTTAGGGCTTGAGCGCTATTCTTTATTAACGCGTCAGCAATGCCATGAATTATACAGTCAACCGCTTTCTTACCGGTGATTTCACATCTGTTCAATAGCATCAACTTATCGTAGAAGTATGATCAAAGGCTTTCATCAGGTCTTGTCTTTCTGTTGAACATCTCTTCTAATGTAACTGCAAAATTGTCATCGACGGGGAAAGCACGACGTTATTTTGTTTGCTATTCTGTCCATTTAAAATCAAGACTTGGTAAAGAGTAGAGCCATTTCTTGGCTGTGCTGGCAAGTTTTTCAGTTGCGAAATGGGATACTTGTCGATCTTCCCAGTTGTATATTCGAGCATACTCATTAATTTTGTGTAGCCACATCTCAATCTTCTAATCTTTGTTTTCGGGGTCAAATTCTGGTAAGGCGTTTTGTGGCATTTGGTGGGAATTAATATAGGTTAATTCGTCAAGTCGAATAACAGGTCTTATTTCTTCATTGTCGTTATCGTAATTGTTACAATTGCGAGTTTCTTCAACAGAAGAATTGCTTTCGTCACTTGAAGTACTTGAGGTACTCATAATGCAATTTCTTCTTACAATAAGGTGAAGCCGTCTTCTACCATCTGAAGAGTTGGACTCAATCATGTTCTAGAACAGCAACAAAAAATACTAATGTAATAATTTGTTTACTTTACTCACTTATAGAACGCGTCTGTTCAGAAGCAAAAGTTATGTCACTGGTGATGCATAATATTGTATGCCTACTTAGATCGATCCATTATTTGCTTATACACACAAAAATAAACATTACTAAAAATAACTAAAATGGTAAAATACCCTGAAGGTAGATGTTTACATTTATTCTGAGTATACGTATAATTAACTCAGTGACTGACTATAATTTATTCATCATAAAATAAGGAAAGTCTTTCGGAATTTCGCTTGAGTCAGTTTGGTACAACAAACATCACCACTTATTTATTTATTTATAAGTATTTCACTTGACACGTTATGTCTCACTTCTCTCTACATGACTGATAATATGCTCATGTTACTTTTACAGCTTCGACGTACTCTCACGCCATGCATCCATTCTTGCAATTTCAACGCACGCTCACATCACACATCAATTCTCATAACATCGACGCACGCTCACGTCACTCATAGTTTCTCATAACATCGACGCACACTCACGTCACTCATAGTTTCTCATAACATCGACGCACGCTCACGTCACTCATAGTTTCTCATAACATCGACGCACGCTTACGTCACACATGAATTCTCATAACATCGACGCACGCTCACGTCACACATGAATTCTCATAACATCGACGCACGCTCACGTCACACATGAATTCTCATAATATCGACGCACGCTCACGTCACACATACATTCTCATAACATCGACGCACGCTCACGTCACACATGAATTCTCATAACATCGACGCACGCTCACGTCACACATGAATTCTCATAACATCGACGCACGCTCACGTCACACATAAATTCTCATAACATCAACGCACGCTCACGTCACACATCGATACACATAACATAAACGCACGCTCACGTCACACATCGAACCACATAACATAGACGCACGCTCACGTCACACATCAATACTTATAACATCGACGCACGACTTGGCTAGGCGCTGCCGTGCTTCCAAATAGCGATCTAAATTATAGCATTCCAAATAACAAGTACATCCAAAAACATATTCACATTAATAAAAAACGGAAAACGTTATTAATGACAATCTCACACAAAAGTACACACGGTAGCACCTTGAGGTCGCTCTTATCTCACTCGTGATAGCGTCAGCTTTGTAGTGCAAATAGGTAACCTAACGTGTTGCCGTTTGTACATTCATGTTACACTCAAGTCAATTACCTCAGTTATGATTTATACTTATAATCGCTATCAATAGGCAAATTATGCAATAAGCAAGGCTTGTACTTGTGATTGTACTAAAGAAGCTATGAAGACGGTTACCTATCCATCTATTCGTATTACCTGCCCGAAATATCAGAATTCACGGCTACTAAATCACCAATAAAAAAATATATCATCCTTATTTAAAGTTAACCCTATTACTTTTATTCGTTCGAGAACGTAATGTGACTTCATATAATTAATTACTAGCACGTTAGCAATAATAACTAGCTCATAGTAAACTCAAATTCCTATATTTACAAACAGCGTACAGAGGACCTTAAATGAAGTGCCCCGCTTTATCTGTAAAACCGTTTCTATCACTAACACATAAAGTGCACGCATGTGATAACATGATGTCAACTGTCCTCTTACCGTCAACGTACCTTCAACGTACCGTCAACTGTCCTCTTTAGATAGACCAACTTTAGCAGATGACTTTAAAAAAAATAATAACTTATCAGATCACTATCACAGTTTTCTCGTTTTCAACACGATTCATACAATGTAGCTTCAAAATAAAATAGTCTATCTAATTGCGACTCGTACAACAAGATCACCATTATTTGATTATCTACCTGCATTAAAACTTGTTGTACCTACATTAACGGGTTGAACTAGCAAAAGAAATCTAAGTACGCATCTGTTTCTTTTGTAATAAATATTTTTTTCAAACGACGAACAACGCCCAATACACAGAATTTTATACAAACATTTAAAGTTGCATTGACAACAAAAAAAACGTCGCTATTCCAAACGCTGTAAGGGCCAATAAAAGTAAAATTCAACCATTGAAACCCGTTCGTTCTATAGCATGTTACAATACATTTTACGATACTTAATATTAACACTTTTGTGAAACATCCTGTATTCTGTATTAGAGACTTTTTTACAACTATTACTTACTCAATGTTGCAAAACAGGTTTTGTACTTGCACCAAACGACGATAACAACAATAATAATTTTAACTATGTACCCGCTTTTTGTTAATTTTTAAACTATGTAGTATTAAATGATCAAACGAACTTACCTGAAGTGAAGTTCGATCTTGATTATCCTGTCTCCGTCAAGGAGATTTAGATGATTACTTGTAGTAGCTCCGCTACGCTTCAATCCACTCGCACATAGTTTAGCGCCATAAGAAAGAAAGAGAAAGCATATTCCCTTAGTTTAGGCGCTTGCACAAGTATGTCATTAAGTTTAGAGAAAGCGAAATTAAAACTACGACATTGAAATTCAGGGGTAATTCTGGTTTATTAGAGTAACAAGGGTTGGGCGGGACCTTAAATCTCTTCGACGGAGACAGGATAATCAAGATCGAACTTCACTTCAGGTAAGTTCGTTTGATCATTTAATTATCCTGTCTCCGTCTTTCGAGATTTAGATGATTACTTGTAGATGTTCAGAGAAAAGGAATTATCAATGTCGTAATAGTAGAAATAAAATCAAATTTGGTTGAGATTAACGACACAAATATATTTTACATTTTGTAGGTAAGTATACAAAACGTAACAAATCAGCAGTAAAACAATTTGAAATCTTCTTATATTTTGTTTTTTCTAATTAAATATTGCATTAACGAAATCAGTAGGAGATTCGGTAATTGGTCTATTGTAGAAATTAGCGAACACGGCGGATTGATTTGACCAACCGGCCGTTCTTCTAATGGTATCAACACTGACGCCAGCTCGGTGTGCTGCTGAGGAAGCAGCGTGTTGCGTGCTGTGCGCTGTGAACATGGCAGTATCGATACCACTAGCAGCGAGGGTCTGTTTATTCCATCGCCCTATGGTTTGCGACGAGGCAGCATGAAACGGTCTTTTGAAAGTAAGTATTAATTTGTTTTCTTTTTCATTACGATTATCTGTGGTTACAGTCATATACGCAATTAACGTTTCTGCTGGGCAAATACTCGGACGCTGGCGGAAGAAAGGCAGATCTAAGATAGGTTGACTTCTACCTACTCCGGAAGTTTTTATCAGATCAGTTATTGAAATGATTACATTGTTGTTCTGAAACTTTATGTTTGGGATTCTAATCAAAGATAACGTTTGGCATCTCTGTCCAGTAGCCAGTGCTAAAAGAGTCACAAGCTTTTTGCTTAGATGCTCTAGCGATAGCAAACTATTAGGATATTGATTAGCAAGATAATTTAGAACCGTTTCTGGATTCCATGTACCAATGTACTTGGGAAAACATGGTTTTATTTTAAAAACTCCTTTAAAAAATTTTTTCACCTGATCGTCTTGGCCTACATTATTTCTGGAAATAAGTGATAAAGCCGAACGGTGGCTATTTAGTGTACCATAAGAAGAGCCGTTATTGAGACAATCGGCTAAGAAATCTAGCATACTGCACACTTCTATATCATAAGGGTTACGGTCCCTAGCCTGACTATAATTCCACCACAGTTTAAAGCAAGATGTATACTGAGATTTTGTGCTATTGGACAGAGAAGACATCATTACGATTAGTGCTGATGATGGGACGTTTTTTCTGATGAACGCTTCCCTGATAAAACAGTCGCCACCAGGGAAAGCTGACGGTGCAAGGGGTGCGTTTCCCTGAAATTTGATGAAAGTTAGTATTTGTTAGGTGGAAATACGATCATCTCACTAAATGCCAAAGATTTGTATATTGGGAACCAAGCCTGAGATGGCCAGTTCGGTACTACAACTATCCCTGTAGCTTGGTCATTAATTATTTTTTGTAAAACATTTAAAATAAAGGAAAAAGGCGGAAACGCATAAAAGAACATATCCCATTCGATTGTGAATGCATCTACATTGTAGGCATGAGGATCGCGTTTCCATGAGATATATTTTTCACACTTCGCATTAAGTCTAGAAGCAAAAAGATCTATCTCAATTTTCCCGAATTTTCGAATAATAGTTTAGAATGCCGTATTGCTTTATGCCCACTCAATGTCAATATTTCGAGATTCACTATCAGCTTCGACATTTTCAGAAGATTTAATATAAAAAGCGAAAAGGAAAATTTTTTTGGTCTCGCACCAATTCCAGATCTTTCTAAGCAATATCATTTAGACGTGGATATTGTACTCCGCCCAATCTATTGATGTACGAAATTGCGGTCGTATTATCTATTCGAAGCAATATTTGACAATTTCTGCATTTCTGCTCATTCTAATCATTGGTTTTAGTATTAATAGTGTGTGTAAAGTGTAAACACGTAATAAATAACTCATTTAAACGTTAACATTTTAAATCGAAGTCGTCAGCTTCAAATAAACTCGTCGAGAACCGGTTAACCTTGACGGGTTGGCCCTTTCACCGAGACATCAAGACCGTAGGCGCATCAACCGGCCTCTATTTTCGAAGTTGTAAGACACAGTGCGCTGGCGTAGTGTACAACGCTGTCGCCTGCTATCCGTGGGTCCCCGAGTTCAAATCCTGCCAAGTGGACTTGTTTTTGTTTTTGCTTTTTAAATTATTTTGTTTGAGCTATTCAGCGAAGATATTCAACAAAATGGTATGTGAAGCTTGTCAAAGGGCAATAAAGTATGAGGCTGAAATGTTGAGCTGCTACTTATGTAAACGGAGATATCACTATGCATGCGCAAATATTACTACTGCTGACTTCAATGCTCATCATGCTACACTTAAAAAGTCCTGGTTATGCTCGTCATGTGTCAACGTTACTAGGCGTTCCAGATCTGATGATACTCCTGCGAAGTCCATGGTTGCCAATGCAGAAAAAAGCGATATAGCTGATATGTTGTGTGATGAAATACCCGAATCAAACTGTCAGGCTAGCTTTAATCACTCCGCAGTGAGTGGTAATGCACTGCATTGCTCTACTATTCTTGCCGAAACACTCTCTGCAGGCACTTCTGCTGTTGCCAATGCTTCTTCCGCAGGCGCTTTGCTTCAAAGTGATTCTAACAAGGATTCCTTCAATACTAATATTCCTAGCAATATTTTTTCTTCCCAGCGTAATGAAGACATTGGAAAGTCACTTACGCTAGCAAACATATCAACCCTCCTTGATCTCAAACTTGGGGGCGTAATACAAATGTGTCGCTCAATTTCTTCCGACATAAGAAGTATGATTGAAAAAGTTAAATCGGAATTCAATGACACTACTAACTTTCTGGATAATCAGATAAAGGACACGAACAGCAAAGTATCTGCAATTGAGGACACTGTACAGGAGCTCCAGAATGATAATGCACGCTTAAAAGCTGAAATAGCAGTTTTGCAGTCAAATCAAATACCTCACAATGTACAGGAACAAATAAGTCAATTACATGTGCAACTTAATGAGAGAGACCAAGACTTACTATTTAATGATATTGAAATCACAAATGTTCCCGAGTTCCCCGGAGAGTCGATTATGCATATTGCCCTCGCTATTGCTACTAAGTTGGGAATAAAACTCCATGAGCATGATATAGTTAATGTGTCGCGCTTTGGTTCCACGAAGCGTTACGAAGCTTCTCGTGTGACATCTGAGGGTGAATCCAGCGCGCACCAACGCCCACGCCCTATCGTGGTGGGCCTCGCTCGTCGAGCCCTTCGTGATGAATTTCTCAAAGCTGCAAGAATCCGCCGTGGAACCACAACTGCTGATATCGGTTTACCAGCACATGAACCTGCTGTGCTCTATGTTAACGAAAGATTAACAAAATCGAATCGAGTTATTTTCGGCAAAGCACGAGCAGCGGGGAGGCAGAGCGACTGGAAGTACGTCTGGACCAGGGATGGCCGTGTGTATGCAAAACGCTCACCAAATTCACCTACTTATTATTTAAAAACAACAGTCGACATTGAAAAAATATTTGGTGTTTTTGACAACGCTACTAAAAATAATTCTGGTTAACATTGGGTTTTATTATGTGCTTTGCTAAAATGGAAAATCGAACTAAAATATTATCATTTGCTATTGTTGTTTGTAAATCTATTTTATTTTTTTCAAAATCATGTCAAAAAAAGAATGTTCTACTCTGTTCTAAATTTTACTATCATGTTTGTGTTATCATATTGTGCTTTATATTTTTAAATTACGTGTTTTACTATTTGTGTTGCTGTGCTGGCTGTGGCTGTGCTTGTCCATCAGTGAAAAGCTGTGTTGATTCTAGTCTTCACATTATTCTATTCGCTGCCTTGCCATATAAATACATATCTAGTATAAATTGTCTATTAATCCAGTTATTATTTCAATATTTATGCAAATTAAATTATAGACATTTAATAATTATTGATCTTGTTACGCAATCCATACTACATATTAATATTATTACAATTGATGCAAAAATCGATATTTACTTTTACACACTTTTTTACATATTATTTATTATATTTATCGTTGAGATTATTTTTGTATATACCATTTACTATACAACTTTATTTGTAAATATGCAGGAAATATCTAGATCTAGTCATAGTTCTTGTGATTATTTAATAAGTATTCATATCCAGTATTTGAGGGTAAACATCACGCAATTTCCATGCTTTCATACAGGTCTTGTTGACTGCTTTAATCTATTTGCTTCAAAATTAAATGAAGTCATCGTACATTGTTTCATTACTATTTGTATGACTCATGGCTAACCCTAAATTTTTGAAAATTGGTCTCCATAATGCAGGTTCTCTTGGGACCAAGCATGATGAATTTATATCTGCTGTTCTGCGAGATGACATAGATATTCTTGCGATAAATGAGACATGGCTAGGTGTTGGCATGGATGCTAAAGCGCCTACGGTACCTGGGTATCGTTTACGTCATATGCCCCGCACACATGGTCTGAGACACAGTGGAGGTGGTGTGGGCTTCTATATTAGGACTGGTTTGATGGTACGTAATTGTCCTCATCCTAATATTGATATATCGGTTGAGCAGATGTGGGTATCGTTTACAGTAAAATCAGTAAGGTTTGTTGTCGGAACAGCCTACCGACCTAACTGGGTCAACGTCGACGTATTTTTTGATGCCTTGACTGAGTCCATCGCTTCTTTTAATAATTATGACAAATTAGTATTATTAGGGGATTTTAATATAAATTGTTTAGATTTGCGCGATCCCAAAACTATACAACTCAATCAATTTTTACATTATACCAATTTAACTAACTGCATTACTGAACCGACTCACTTTACTGACACTAGTGCCACCCTGATCGATGTTGTCTGTACAGACTCTTTGGTAAATAGAGCGTTGGTGACTCGCATACCTGAGCTTGGTGCACATGCAATAGTTGCCATCGAACTTAAAATAAAAAATGTAAGCCTGTTCCCAAACGTATAACGTATCGCCCAATAAAGAATATTAATCTCAACTGTTTTAATAGTGACTTGAATAGTATTGACTGGGATGGCATTATGAAACTTCGTGATGTGGACAGTATGGTAAATACCTTTGGTAGCTATGTAAGAGCATTATTTGATAGACATGCGCCAGAAAAAACTATCACAATAAAGTCTAAAAATCTTCCTTGGCTGACCAGTAATGTGTTGTACATGATGCGTCTTAGAGATGAGGCTCATAATAATTATCGTAGCTCAAAGAATATATTATATAAAGACCAATATAAAACACTTAAACAACTTGGCAATAGCAGCATTTATTATGAGAAAAGTTCATATTTCAATACACTTGTAAACAGTAATTCCAAAGACAGTAAAACACTATGGAAGAACCTTAAGTCTACAGTATTACCTGATTTTAAAAATAGTCAAGAGCTGCCTGAGTACTTTAGTGATCCCAATAAAATTAATGACCATTTTTTAAATTTGCCAGATAATGGTGATATAAATATTTCTGAACTGACATTTTTCGAATATCATAGATTTAACAGTAATCTTAATTTTAAGCTAAAAACAGTTCATGAAAATGTTATTGCTAAAATTATAATGAATATAAAATCAAAAGCTGTGGGTGTCGACAACATCAGTCTGGATATGATCATTCTTACTCTTCCTCAAACGCTTAATATAATAACACATATTGTTAATCGTTCCATATTGTGCTCGGCGTTTCCATCTCAATGGAAAGTGGCGCTTATACGCCCTGTTCCTAAATGCAATAACCCGTGTGACATAAAAGATTTACGTCCTATAAGCATTTTGCTATTTTTGTCAAAAGTGATTGAGAGAGTGGTATATATGCAGGTTATTAATTATTGTGTGACCAATAACATACTTCCAGATATTCAATCTGGTTTTAGGAAAAAACGTGGTACATCCACTGCGTTATTAGATGTTGTTGACGATCTCCTCACAGCTCAAGATAAGGGTACAGGCACTATTCTTACACTGCTCGATTTCTCTCGTGCCTTTGACTGCATAAATGTACCACTTCTTCTCTCTAAACTGTCTTATTACGGCTTTGACGCGTCTGCAATTGCATGGTTTAACAGTTATTTAAGCCTACGTGGTCAAAAAGTGGTCATTAATAGGTCTTGCGGTAGCGTACTTGAGTCTGCGCTGCGAAATGTGGACCGTGGCGTCCCTCAAGGCTCTATATTAGGGCCGTTGCTTTTTATTATTTACACGTCCGATATTTCACAGTGCATTAAATCTTGTAAGATCCATTTATATGCTGATGATGTTCAATTGTATCACTCTTTTGAACCGTGCAATACAAGTACCTCAGTAGACTTAATTAATCAAGACCTTAATAACATTTTTGAGTGGTCTTCCAGAAACTCACTACTACTGAATCCATTAAAAACTAAATATATGGTAGTAGGTACTCGCCCTCAAATACAGAAAATTAATATCTTTAAACCAACTTTATGTATAGATGGGAATATCTTGGAGAGTGTAGATAAGGCTAGGAATTTCGGACTCCTTATGGACAATACCCTTCGTTTCCACGACCATGTACTTGAGTTGGTGCGAAACTGTTTTTACAGATTAAAGGTTCTGTACAGAATAAGAAGCTATCTTAGCCCTGAGGTAAGAGTAACTCTGTGTCAATCTTTGGTACTTTCCAAGCTAAATCATTGTTTGACAGTATATGGGCCATGTCTGTTAAGGAAATCATATAAACTGGTGCAACGTGTGCAAAATGCTTGTGCGCGTTATTGTTTTAATGTCCCTCCGCGTGCCCACGTTACTCCTTTCCTAAACAACTCGAACATGCTGAAAATGGATGCACGTTTGAAATTACAGCTATTTTGTCTACTCTTTGATGTAATACAATCCAAGTTACCAAATTACCTCTTCTCGAAATTGCATTTCCGTGGTGTGCATCGTAAATATGTACCTAGAACCTGCTCGCTTGTTCTGTCAATGCCCAAGCATCGGACTGCAGCCTTTCGTGGGAGTTTCAGGTACTTTGCTACGAAGTGCTGGAATAATATCCCGCCACCTATTCGTAATGTTAATTCTAAGTTTGCCTTTAAACGAGCTTATCGATCTTTTCTACTTGCTCAACAAAAAGAACAAACTGGTACCTAACCTACGATCGTACTTTACTTTTTCCTAGCTGCATATTGTTATTATTATTTTCTTCATATTATTTTCATACGCACATTTTAAGTTACTCATTTATTTTTTGTATTCATTACATTTATACTATGAATAATATTATATGTATATTTAAGTTTTATCCACAAGCTCATAGTGAATTATTACTTTCTTTTCTTAACAACACTGTTTGATTTACTTAAATATATAACGCAAAACTACTTTATTATTTTATTAATTTATTGTTTGTTTTCTAAATTACCTATTTTATTGTTTATCTAATAGGGTCAGGCACGTGCTCAATGGTTCTGACAGAATATCAGTGCTGTAGTTTGCTACAGTGTGTGCTGAGTCAGCGCCAATTTGGTAGATACAATACAGCCAGCGCAGCAATTTGTTTCTGTTTGTATGTATTGTGTTTATCAATAAAGAGTTTATCTATCTATCTATCTATCATTTATCGGCGAATGACAGAAGTCCGAAATACGCGGCAAGAAGTTCTAAATAATTTGTGACATTTTAATTCATCCGCATTCCATGAACCTCCTATTCTCTCGCCTAAACAAGCAGCGCTGTGAAATCTCTATTTCGAAAGAATTACTGTGTCGAATTGGATTTTTAGCTCTAAGAATCGACTTCTTCCACCAAATTAAATCATCACTTAAATTATTTGGAATATGCATTATTTTATCATAGTTATTGTCATTATGCAATAAAGCAAGATATTTGGCTCGCTTTAAAGATTTTGTATGAAGAAAACCGTACGTCACGGCGGGGCAAGCCGCGGTGAGCGTGCCTAGGTAACGAGCGAACGAACGCACAGGGAGGTCACTCGTATTTAATATATCCTGGGTAAGTGACAAAATATGTTTTTTTTTTTTTTTTTCGGGTAACTCAAGCACCATGTCTTTGGAGTTCAAAATGAATCCCAAAAATTGACATGTCTGTGCAGGTACTAACGAGCTCTTTTGGTAATTTATGACAAAACCGAGGTTGACAAGACACTTAATTGTTTCGTCAAGATTCGCCAAACAATCTGCGTAAGTATCACCAAAGTAACAACTGTCATCCAAATAGAAAACAGACTTGAAACCTCGCGATCGTAAGAGAGTAGATACAGGTTTCATGAGTTTTGTGAAAGCGAGAGGCGCCGAACATAAACCAAAGGGTAAAACTAGAAATTCATATAAATTTTAATTAAAATAAAACCGTAAGTACTTCACATGACTTTCGTGGATTGGCAATAAATAGTACGCTTCTTTTAAGTCTAAATTTACCATGTAACAATCACGGGTGACTAATTTAATAGCAGTCCGGATATCTTCCATTTTAAAATGATTAGCGTCAACAAACTTATTTAAAAGCTTCAAGTTAAGTATAAATCGTTTCTCACCATTACTCTTAGGCACTAGAAAAATACTCGATACAAACTGATCAGAGGTGGGTTTACATTTTCGTATAACCTTCTCCTGGAGAAGGCGAGAAACTTCTTTATCAACTCAAATCTTATCACTTTTTGATAGCGACATCCTCGGACACGAAACGGTATTTTGAACAGGTTTTTTGATAAAAGGAATTTTATACCTCTTAATAGATTCTAACACAAACTTGTCACTCGCGATATGTTCCCAATTTTTAACAAAATATTTTAATCTCCCTGCGTGTACCTGGCAATCTATTGCTTCTGTTTGGCTGACGACGCCGCTGAGCCCGCTGGTTTGTGGCGTTGATTCGGTGTCGTGGCCGGCGGTGACGTCACACGCGGCGCGCGAGCAGCCGGCGCGCGGTCGCGTCCGCGGCGATACCCTGTCCGGTTCCTGCCGCCGCCGCCGCGATTCGCTTGGGCTCGGGAGCCCCGCTGTTGCTGATTGCGCGATGACGACGGGTTCTTCCAGTTTAAATTATTTGTAGTATTGCTGGTCGACTGGATGAGTTTGCCAGTTTTCTGTAATATTCTGGAAGATTTAACAAACTCACCCAGTTTCTCACCAAATAAGTGACCATCCCTTTTACGGTCTTTAAAGGGTTCGATGAAAGATTTATCCACCATTGGTGTTATAAGCGAGCGTCTTGTTTCGGTTTCCAAAAAATGTGAATCTGCCAGCAGCTTTGCTGCGTCCGCCAGGAGGCGAAGTACTTCTGGTGTATTTATAGATTTAGTCAGTATATCCGACATAGTTCTTCCTAAGATAGTAAGAATACAGCCTAGTTGACCTTGTTTTGTGAAAACCCTTTTATCTCGATTTTTGGCGGATTCATTTAACATGGCAGCAATCTCGGGATTAAGTACAGGAGGTTTTGCCAGTGGACAGTTTTTGTGATATAAATATTTCTTCATTATTTCTTCCCGTGCTTCTTTTTTAAGTCCGTCTTTAAGTAAAGGTTCCCACCTCTTGGCTAGGTCATTTACAATGTCACGATCCCACTCCGTCGTTTCAGCTTCAAAAATACCCAATGCTTGTAAAAGGTTTGGGTCTGGGGGGGCGATTCATTTATTCATTTGAATCAGCAGAAATTGGTAAGTCGGCAGGCCCGGGCGGCACAGTGGTAACCTCTGCGGCCACAGGCGGCGCAGTGGCAGCCGTGTCGGCCTCGAGAGGCGAGTCGACGGTGGTGGCGGGTGGCTGTGGCGGCGCCGGCGTTACATCGGCGGCGGTGGGTGTAATGTCACCGGAGTTATCTGGCCGTAGGCTTTCCGAACGAATCGGAAAACGATGTTCTGATGATACCGAAGAATATGGTTCATCTGCATTCAATGGAAGAATTCTTTGGTTAATATCTCGTATTAACGCTTAAGAAAATAAGACACTACTGGTCAATATCACGTATTGACTCAAAGTATATAAATTGTTGTCTAACATCACGTGTTAGATCTTATAAATTGTTGTAATACAATTATGATTATTGTAACACGATGTTTTAAACACTTAACTAAGCGTTTAAAAAGAAGAAAATAATAAAGTATAAATCACTGATAAAACGTAACTTCATCTGATAATTCGAAGTAACGGTATCGTTTCTTTTCCAACTTCTTTTCGTATTTTTTGAGTTTCCGTCTCTACTTATCTTCTTTACTATCCTCGTGTTTCCTTTTACGCATATTTTTTAATGAACAATAACCGATTTTTAAGGAATTAACTTGTATAACTGTGTAGGAAAAATAATTATTTTCCACTATGTGCGGTAGTCGTGCGCGCACGAAAACGAATGACATACTTGGGCAAGCGCCTAAACTAAGGGAATATGCTTTCTCTTTCTTTCTTATGGCGCTAAACTATGTGCGAGTGGATTGAAGCGTAGCGGAGCTACTACAAGTAATCATCTAAATCTCGAAAGACGGAGACAGGATAATTAATCTAAGTTGCATCCATACTGGTTATTGTCTTGTTGTATTTTTTCTTTTTATTGTTTTGTTTTATCATTTCTATTTTGCATCAGCGACCTCACGGCGAATGCACGGTATTCGGTAAAACTTATTTAGTTTATGAGATACCGCTGTGATACATATTCTATAATATTTTCTGTTTATTTCTTAAAAAAAAAATCATACTTATTAACGAAATAAAATGGGCGAAATTATTTCATTTTACGTACACAAGGTCACGCGCTCGCCCCATTAGGGTAGGCAGATAACACAGAAATTAAATTTCCTTCTTTTTGACTTTAAATAACGTGACTGAGTCAATCATATTTACCTGCCTTTGCTACATGATATTAACTTGAACTTAGCTTTAAAATTTAGTAATACAGAGGTCACAGAAAGTGAATGTAACTTTTATTATTATTGTTATTATAAGATGGGATAACTCTTAACCTCAATCTTGACCACAAAGGTCAAAGATGAGGTCGACGATGGAGCGAGTTAACCCAGAAAATGCCTATAAAGGCACTGGTACTCCTACGCACCAACGGAACACAGCAAGCTGTTTGGCGTCGGACTTCGGTAGGAGGGTGGTCGCAAACCAGACGGCCCTTTACAGAGCCTACCACACTGCATGAGACCATAAAAAATTAAGTGCCGTTGCCTGGGATGGATTACTAGGAGGCAGGTCTCATTTGAGTTTCCTTAGTCGCCTCTTACGACACCCACGGAAAGAGATGGGATGGTGTTATTCTCAACCGATCACCGCACGGACTAACACACAGCCCAAAAAAAAAACACCTCTTTAATTACAATTATCTAGTTGCTCTTGGAGTACTTAACCAAGGTATTGAATACAAAATTAGCTATTATATAGATGCAGATATATATCTTGAATTTCCAAATTTATAAACAAACTACAACGAATACTCATCGTATGCAAATTCAATTTCTTTTATAAACTCAATTCTATCTACCTATCGTGTATAGCAAGCGATCAAAAAAAAATACTTTAAGAATAACGAAATAATACTACTAATAATGTGAAATGATTCAATTAGGTGCTCATTTGAGCTAATAAATGCAGAATCCACTTTTGTGGGAGTGTGGCTGGAGCACTTCTGAATTATTGTAACTCTCCAGCAGCATCTAGTCATCGATGAGGTGAAGTTGCTCCGATGATGGCACCAACAAGAATGATGGCTCACGCTCACCCATTTGCCTCGCAGCCATGCAAATTGGAGGGAAATGCCGCCGACCAATCAGGACGCTTAGTTTTGACTACGAGACGTTTGGCCCGAAAGCAATGGCTTGCAAAATAATAGTATTGCCTCTAATTTAAGTAAAATCATGACAAGTCCAATGTGCATTTAATATACATTAATTTAGTCAATTACAACATTTAATTTAACATTTAATGCGTCGAATGCCGCACTTCGCCCTATAGCATTTTATGATTAGCAGCGATTGTACGCGTCTGTCTGTTACGCTTTCACGACTAAACTACTGAACTGGTTTTGATGAAATTTGGTACAGAGATAGATTAGACCTTGGGAAAGGACAAAGATTACATTATATTTCATAGTATAACCTGTAGTCCAAGCGGGCGAAACCGCGGGCGGAAAGCTAGTAAATAAATATATCATAACATTGTATTAATTGAAATCACTGTTTTTGTAAATACTTAGTAATAGCATTTAAGAATATAAAAAATATAACTAATTAATCACTGAGTTCAACAACGTGGCACCATACCGATTTTTCTGGGAAAAGACAAGTGATAACCGTGGAAGCCACTATAGCTACCAAGGCATTGGGCCAGTCCAGTGTCGCTAGACTGGCCCAATGTTTTGGTAGCCATAGTGTCCAGAATCGCGTAAGTTGTTATTATAAATTACAAATCTTTTGAAGTTAAGCCGTTCAGACTGCTCTTTTTTACCTTTTTTTGTATTGATTCTGTTAATTGATTACTCCATTATTTTAGGTTGGAAACGTTTGAATTTGACGATTCAATAAAAACACGTAAAATGAAAATAAAAAATGTTGGGGTAGATAATGTCGGAAAATATTTATGCAGGGATACAGTAACAGAATTTGATGAAGATCACCCATTGGAAAAACAGACACATCAATCACAAGTTTTCGAGTTTATTTTACCTAGTAAGTAATGCGCGATACTTACAGTCTTATTCATAAACTAGCTGACGCCCGCAACTTCGTCTGCGTGTCGTATGTATTTTTATTGAACCGAGTTTGTACATTGAAACAACTTCAGATAGATGAATTGCCGTTTTTTATTAAAACCTATTTCGTTCATATTTTCGTTTATTGCATAACTAAGGAACAGCAATTTCTAAAAATATTTTTTACCTGAAAACTTGGCTAAGTATGTCATATTAGGTTGATACTTAATACATTACTTTAGATCTAAAAACAAAGCTCAAAGATAGTTGTTTCATCTATCGCTTATATTTTCTATACCGTTGTTACACTTGCTGCTTTTGATAGATTAAGGTCCGTATTACAAACCGAACGACTCAGATTCTAATCAATACTTAGTAGCAGTCGTTTTTGTTATTTTGATAGTGAGAGAGATAGATAATCAACACTTAACTCAATACTTGAGTCTCCTTTAGTGGTGCCTCTAAAACATCTTTAAACAGTTTTATATTTTCTTAACAATCTCACAAAAAGTGGTTAATATTGTATTTCGCGTTTCTGTGAAAAACGTAAAGATTTTGTATAGAAAATCAGTTTTCCTAAAATTAAAATATGTGGAGTAAAAAATTTACAAAAATTGTATGTTGAAAGACCTATTACTTAGGTAAGTACAATAAATGACACACAAATTCCAAAGTGCTAATTAAGGACTTATTTTTGATTTTCAGTGGAATATAAATTTCTAAAACAGGTCACCTATGTCAGTATCTAAAACAACTCCCGTGCATTTGAGATTTCAGTTAGCACGCTGCTTTTATTGTGCCTTGCGATAATTGTTTAAAAATGATCAAATAAAAATTTAAATTTAAGTTAGAAATAACTAAGCTATTCCCTCATTTGTAGAAATAAGCAAAGGTGTCAGTGTTTGATCCAAACCAAGAAACTTATAGAATAGTCATATTATAATATTTATCCATGGCTTATATGTACAATTGTACACGCAATCTCGGTTTTTAGAATTTTTTCTATGTACAGAAATTTGAACTCTACAGTTTCATTATATGTATAGATAAGGCATAACACCGTAATGTCTTTTTTCTATTGTGAAAAAGAGTGAACCCATTATTAATATTGAAAAATGGCAGGTGATGTTTTAATTGGTCCCTAATTTCATTGAGTAGGTTGTCATAAGATAGTTTTTAGGGTTCCGTTTCCAAAGGGAAAAAACGGGACCCTATTACTAAGGCTCCGCTGTCCGTCAGTCTGTCCGTCCAGCAGAGAACAAGAAATTCCGCTTCTTGTTCTCTGCCTGTCCCGATAGGATACACAGGTGTAAGTGTTCATTTGTTGTTTGTTTCCTTATCTGTTCCAAAATCATTATACTGCATCATTTGTCCTGATATGTCCCTGGAGTTTTAGAAAAAAAAACCAAGCAGTAAAATTATTTTTTTAAAAAGTCAATCATTGTAGGGATTTGCATTGAATAGACGACGGTCACAGTACCCAACTGCACGCCACATGTCAGAGCTAACGATCCCCTTTTTTGTCTACCTGCTTTCAATGTTTTTGTGTCGTTGTTGATAACTCAAATCAGAAGAGATGGGATGGCTCAGTAGTTAATGAACAAGGACTTCATCCAAAAGTCTAAGGTTCATGAAATATTTAATAATTATGAAGAAATGTAAATTAAATCAACTTTTCAGTATGATTTCATAATTACTCTCAAGCTTCGTTCTCGATATTAGCATTCATACACATGTAGTTTCATACATAGACTCGCCATTTCGCACTGTATTTTGGAGACTAAGTAGGCAGAAAAAGAAAATCAGCTGGCAACCCTCCGGCCCCGCGCCCATTATTCACATTCTAGTGCTTCGCTGTTTCGCACGTTTGTCCGTTATTTAATTAAATTACCTTGATTAAAAGTCATAACTTCCGTTATTATTTGTTACTTAACTATGCCTAAGCGCAAAAGAAAGTGTAATGACAGTGAATATGACAATATAGTTAAAAAACTCAGAAAATTAGAACAAAAATTAAAACGCGGGCGCAAACGCCGCCATAGTGAAAGTGATAAAAGTGATTTAATTTCGGATTGCGACAACCGTTCGTCTCGAAAATCTCAAAGTGAGTCATTTATTATAACAGGACGACTTAGTGTCAATAAATTAGTCGTAATAATGACTTTATAGTAATGATTCTGACAAATATTCGGGTTGTCCGTTGGGGGCATCCCATTTAAAAAATTGTATACTTACTGCTCGGATTTACCGATGGGGTACTTCCATAGTTATGTATACCTAACCTATCTACAACTAGGGTTTGCGTGTTTCTCATCAAGGAGTCTCACTACCCGTTACAGTTGTTTTAGCAAAATATTGTATACTTACTGCTCGGATTTACCGATGGGGTACTTCCATAGTTATGTATACCTAACCTATCTACAACTAGGGTTTGCGTGTTTCTCATCAAGGAGTCTCACTACCCGTTACAGTTGTTTTAGCAAAATATTGTATACTTACTGCTCGGATTTACCGATGGGGTACTTCCATAGTTATGTATACCTAACCTATCTACAACTAGGGTTTGCGTGTTTCTCATCAAGGAGTCTCACTACCCGTTACAGTTGTTTTAGCAAAATATTGTATAGTTACTGCTCGGATTTACCGATAGGGTACTTCCATAGTTATGTATACCTAACCTATCTACAACTAGGGTTTGCGTGTTTCTCATCAAGGAGTCTCACTACCCGTTACAGTTGTTTTAGCAAAATATTGTATACTTACTGCTCGGATTTACCGATGGGGTACTTCCATAGTTATGTATACCTAACCTATCTACAACTAGGGTTTGCGTGTTTCTCATCAAGGAGTCTCACTACCCGTTACAGTTGTTTTAGCAAAATATTGTATACTTACTGCTCGGATTTACCGATGGGGTACTTCCATAGTTATGTATACCTAACCTATCTACAACTAGGGTTTGCGTGTTTCTCATCAAGGAGTCTCACTACCCGTTACAGTTGTTTTAGCAAAATATTATTTTGCTCACAGAAATCGATGCAATCGTTATCGAAGACGATGTTAAAAATCACTTACTTGGTTGCTCATCCTGGGGTGATTCACCACTTCTATCGGAAAATACTTACCGCCGCCACCCGCCACCGCCACTCCGCCGCCCGCCGCCCCGCCGCTTGCCGCATGTGCCTCCGCCATACCCCTGCCCCCTGCCGCCACCCCGCCGCTGCCCGCCGCCAACACGCCGTCCGCCGCCGCCGCCGCTGAGCCCGCTGTCGGCGCTGCTTCCGTGGATCAGGTTGCTACTCAGACACTTCCCGAGTTAGACACCGACTTATTGGAGATATTAGGAGAGGATCCTACCTCCACTAAAGAATATGGTGCCGAAATCCAAAAGGACCTTGCAATTAGATTAAACCACATAGCTACTTCAGGCCTTTCTAAGGAAACCAGAAAGGAGCTTAAGGAGAAGTATTTGATCCCAGCAAATTGTAAGCTCATAAAAGCACCTGTGCTAAATCCTGAAATTCGAGTAGCTTTAATAGAGAGTCAAACAAAACGTGACAAAGGCATTGAAACCAAGCAGGTACTTACCTCTTGTGCTTTATCGTCACTGAGCGCGGCGATTACGATTCTGTTTTCTGCTGAAAATAAAAACCCGGAGGTTCTGAAGTTACTAATGGATACGGCTCGAACTTTGGGGGATATACAACACGCAGATTCAATTTTAAGACGTTTCTTCATTTTATCGACTGTTAAAAAGGATTTCAAAGACCAGCTCAAGAAATCGAAAATAGATGATATGCTTTTCGGAAAGGACCTACCAGAAATATTAAAATCGGCCAAGATTATTAACAAGTCCGGAGCAGATCTTCGGTCTACAGTAAAATCTGCTAATAATACCCAAAAATCATCTAAAACGCCTTTAAACTTCAAAGTCCCCCCCGCCAATCGCAGGCAGCCTGCGACGTCGGGGGGCGCGCGCGCCGCGCGCACGGACAACTCGGCTCCGACTCAGAAACAGATGACGACGACGCCAGCGCCGCGCAGCGGCTCGAGGACATCGTCGCGTCCGCAGCAGACACGATATCGTCGGTAGACCCGGTAAGGCCAGCAGGCCGTTTATCCTACTTTTATAAACAGTGGTTAGCTGCTCAAGCGGGGGAGGGCAAACTTCCCCGCAGCGCTGCTCCCAGACCAAGGGGCAAGCGAGCGGGTAAAGGGAAGCAGAGGCACACGGGTCCTGTTGCCTCTGAGCAGGCTACCACTCAGCCTAAAAGGGCTAGAATGGACGAGACCTTTTCGCCCAGGGGCGACAGGAAACGAGCCAAGGTTGTCCCAACACCCGCCGTGACCAAGCCATCGGTCAGCTACGCAGACACACTGCATGGCAGTGAATTCTGCGTAGCCATTATGACTGAACCTTTTGCAAACCTAACGTCAGCCCATGCGGAAAGCATAACGGAGACGTTAGAGGATTACCTGGACATCGCCGAACTTCAGCCGACAACCCCTGGCACGGTGCCTCGTACTGCGGCATTCCGCGGCAGGCCTTTTTTGTGCGATGGGGTTATCAAGGTATGGTGCGAAAACCAATTCGCCCTTGACTGGCTGAAGGAAACCATAATAAAAATAACATCACCATATAAGGATACCCGGCTGACGGTCATACGCCAGTCGGAGATTCCGAAGAAGGTGAAGTGCGGCCTCATGGTACCACGATGGTCTGGTGAAATCGGTGACCTATATAGGAAACTGATTAGCCAGAACTCTGAGTGGTACGACCTCTCCCAATGGTCTTTGTACCACGTGGATACGAGGGAAGACCCACCAAGTACCTTCCTGGTTTTAGGATTGCCTCAAACGGAAGTGAACAAACTCATTGAAAGGGGCAGGAGAGTTCACTACCGTATGGGGCAGATATACATGAGATTTTTCCGCGAGGGGCGCGGGGCTGGTCTCAGCAATGAGCCACCCCCGCCTCCTTCGGCAGCGGCATGCAGTATGGCCACGGGTCCTGCCAACCGTGGTCAGAGCAGCGGGCCAGCTTCTGGTCCCGCGCAACTGCATACTGCGCCGCCAGGTGTCGCCGCGCGAGGACCGAGCCCCAAACCAGGGACCTCGAGCCAAAGCGCGAAAACCACCGAAAGCGAAGTCGTCGACATAACTGACAGGTTGACGACACAGCTTACGTGGGGGACGACTCCTGGGCTAGAGGCGATGGATGTCGAGGCGTTACTCCACAGCGATGACCTCTCCGACACTCCACCCTCACCCACCCGTTAAAATTATCCAGACCAATCTCCAGCACAGTCAGACTGCGATTTCCACCCTTCGCAGAGTGCTGGAGACAGATAACCAAGCCATAGCCCTGATACAAGAGCCGTACATACGGAACGGCAGGGTCTGTGGCCTATCAAACATTGGTGGAAAGCTCCTTCTGGACACCACCGTAAGTGAACCAAGATCATATATATTTGCTCCGAAACATGTAAACATCACCTTAATCACCCAATTCTGTTCCAGAGACCTAACAGTTGTAAGGCTCTCTAGCACCCCCGACAGCGACATAAAGGACGTGATCCTCGCGTCTGCCTACCTGCCAGGCGATGCGGACGTACCGTCCCCGGAGCTTGTGTCGCTGGTCGCTCACTGCGAAAAGGAGGGGCTCGAGCTGGTCATCTCTGCCGATGCGAACGCGCACCATCCGCTGTGGGGCAGCGTAAGTGCTAACGACCGAGGTGAGGAACTCACAAATTACCTTTTTACTACTAATCTAAGAATTCTTAACATAGGCTCGGAACCTACCTTTGTAACGTCTCGAGCTGAAACCATTGTTGACATTACCCTGAGTACGGAACTTATATCTGAATGCATCTCGGACTGGCATGTGTCTAAGGATGCATCATTCTCCGACCATAAAAGGATACTGTTTAACATACATATGACCATTAAACCACCTGAACCTAGACGAAATCCAAGGAAGTTAGATAGGAACCGATTCAGAGCCTTAATGGCGACAGAATTGGAAAAATTAGGGCTTCCACCCACCTACACTTCCAAAAAGGATATAGATGACCATGTTAATAACTTAACTTCATTACTCAATAGCTCCTTTGAAACTACATGCCCACTTACGACAGTAACAGCAAACCAAAAAAACCGGAACTCCTGGTGGAGCCCGGCTCTGGAAAAGCAACGCCGTAAGGTAAGGAAACTGTTCAATAGAGCTACAAACACCAGAGAAGACCGCGACTGGAGTGAGTACACGCAAGCCCGTAGGGACTTCAAGAAGATGATCCGCCTCAGGAAGAGCGAGTGCTGGAGACGCTTCTGTACTAACATCGAGTCCAATAACCATGCTGTAAGAATTAAAAACATACTATCCAGTGAGCCCGAAAGGACACTGGGGTGTTTGAAAAGACCTGATGGCTCTTACACAAATAACGACGCCGAAACTAGCGAGTTACTACTAAAAACACACTTTCCAGGTTGTAGAATCTCAGACGAGATCAACTGGGATGATGATGTCCAAGTAACTCCAGATCACGAAGATTGGATAGCCGCCCAAAACATAGTTGACTCGGACAAAGTCAATTGGGCAATCAATAGCTTTCTCCCTTTCAAATCAGCTGGCCTAGACGGAATTTTCCCGGGCCTGCTTAAGTGGAGTGATGTAGCCATTGTCAGTCATCTGACAATGATCTTCAGAGGTTGTATAGCCTTTCGTCACGTTCCACTCAAATGGAGAGAAGTCAAAGTTGTGTTTACACCCAAGCCCGGCAGAAGCGACTATACACAAGCTAAGTCATTTAGGCCAATAAGCCTAACATCTTTTCTCCTGAAGTCTCTAGAAAGACTTTGTGACCGGGAGATCAGGACCAACATCCTAAGACTTATGCCACTTCATCGCAACCAACATGCCTATAGCATGGGCAAATCAATTGAATCGGCGCTTCATAGCGTAGTCACGCGCATCGAAAACGCTATTAATAACAAACAATCAACCTTGGGCACCTTCATTGACATAGACCCTCTATGTCCCTCTATTTGATAAAACACGATTTACAAGCATAAGCCGAGCCCTCGCAAAACATAATGTCAATGCCACGATTGCCGGGTGGATAGACTGCATGCTGCGTAAAAGGGCCATTCAATTCACCGTCAACTCAACAACAAGGGGGGTAGTATCGAGAGGATGCCCCCAGGGAGGAGTCCTATCCCCTCTCCTATGGAATTTTGTTGTTGATGATCTGATCTGCCAACTAAACAGTCGCAGATTCTTTACGGTGGGCTATGCAGACGACCTGGTAATACTCATAAGCGGTGCTTTTGAGAACACCCTATGCGACCTTATGAGGTCAGCACTGAGAGTCGTCGAACTATGGTGCAATGAGCAATGCCTATCGGTTAACCCGACAAAGACAGAACTCATTCTATTCACCAAGAAACGTAAACTTGGCAACCTTAAATTGCCAAAGTTGTTTGATACCGACCTGATGCTAACTAACGAGGTGAAATATCTGGGAGTCATCTTAGACCACAAATTACTGTGGAACAAGCATCTTGATCACAAACTAGAGAGAGCATGCATAACCTTTTGGCAGTGCAGAAGACTCATAGGAAGAACCTGGGGTCTAGCTCCGAAAATCACGATGTGGCTATATACAGCCGTAATACGACCAATAATAACCTATGCGAGTATTGTTTGGTGGCCCAGGACCGAACTAAGTACTACGATCACCCGACTGCAACGATTCCAGAGGCTAGCCTGTACGGCAGTTACAAGTTGCATGAGAACCACACCAACAGCAGCCCTAGAAGTCATCCTAGGCTTACCGCCCCTAGACCTGTTTATACAACAGGAGGCGACGATGGCGGCGATAAGACTAAAGAAACTAGGACTGTGGGACACCTGTAAGAGCACACATATGTCTATTTTGGACAGGGCCCTGCAACATCAGCCTCTTATTGCAGCCCCGTGTGATAAGACTCCAAAATTCTATGCTTTTGAGAAAAAGTATCATATACAACTTAAGGAGGAGGAGAAAGACTACTCTGGAATCCATGAAGTCCGTATTTATACGGACGGGTCCAAAATGAAAACCGGTTCAGGAGCCGGGGTCTTCTCTCTCGATCTGAATATCCACATATCACTAGCTCTAGGGATACATGCTTCCATTTTCCAATGCGAATGCGTGGCTATCAAGGAAGCAGCTAACGCAGTTGCACGAAGGAGTATCCAAAACTACGTCATTAGGATACTCTCTGATAGTGCATCAGTACTACAAGCCCTAGGAAATCACTCATATACTTCTGGACTTATTACCGAATGCCACCAAGCGCTGAATAAAGTGTCTTCAGCCAACAGGGTCGTCCTGCAATGGATTAAGGGGCATAGCGGTTCCATAGGTAATGATGCGGCAGATGAACTGGCTAGGAAGGGATCAAACACCATCTTTGCAGGCCCTGTGCCAACCATCCCGATTCCATTTAGCCAAATACGGACTTGGATCCGAGCACGCACCCTTATGCAACACAAAGACAGGTGGGACAACGTAACCACTTGTCGGCAGTCGAAGGAAGCCTTTACAGGACCCTCCCCGCGTCTGACGCGCAGACTGCTGAACCTATCCAGAGATAACCTACGAATAATGGTGGGTACCCTTACGGGCCACTGTGCTCTGAACAAGCATTTATTCGTACTAAACGTCACCGACAGTCCCCTCTGCAGGGGCTGCTTGGAGGCTGATGAAACAGTCGCCCATGTAATCCTGGATTGCATGGGAGTGGCAGAACACCGGGCAAAAATCCTTGCAAACATTAGGTCGCTCCGCGAAGCCTGCGAAATCCCCAGGAGGATTCTGAGCTTCTGGACGGAGCTGAAGTGGCTGGAATAACCACTGACCCACACGCATAATGGGCCACTTAAGAGCCTACATGCGGAAAATGGGAGCCCATATCACTTATCACTTATCACTTAAACAGTGGTCTTTGATCACTAACAATCCTGTTATATTATCATGGATTTCAGGGTACGAAATTAAATTTACAGAAACGGTGGTTCAAATGACAGTTCCTATAGAATCAGTTTATACACAGTCAGAATGCTTAGCGTTTAACGAATGTATACAAGACCTTGTATCTACGGGAGCTATTTCATTATGTAAACCTTGTGAAGGCCAGTACATCTCAGCATTTTAAACTCGAGGATTTAAGAACTGCGATAAAACTTATATCTGAAAATTGTTTTATGAGCTCAATCGACCTTAAAGATGCGTATTTTTTGATTAGTATTCACCCAAACTCAAGAAAATACTTACGTTTTCAATATGATGGTAACTTGTACGAATTCAACGTTTTACCGTTTGGCTTGAACACAGCTCCCTTTGTGTTTACTAAGATTCTCAAACCAGTCGCAAGAGATCTAAAGGTTATTCATCGACTTAATATTTCGATACTTCGGGGAAGAAAGGTCGTAAAAGCCAAAATGCCATTTTACAGGAGAGGCAAAAAACGAAAAAAATTTTTAAAATATCCACATAACTTTTTGGTTATTATAGCCATTGTAATTTTATAAAGTGAAATATTCTTAAGTTATGATATTCTTTAGCTACATAAATAATAAATCTAAAAGATCCTCGTGGTTTAGAAGTTAGGTTTGAGTTACGCCCCAAAATTTCTGACAAAATGTCCTTTACGTTGGACATTACGGAAGTGGTATGCATCGTAACTCTCAATATTAAACCATATTTTCGAAAAATTTGGGCGTAAAATCCATCAACGTGGTTTTAAAATGTTGAAAAATATTAAATTTAGACACAATTTATGAATGTAAACATTGCATTTTTATTATTAATTCATATAACTGTAATATTTAAGGTTTCATTTTATTATTTTTGATGAAAATAAAGGCAAATTGTAAATATAGTGACTTTCAACAATTATTCCTGTAATTTTCCGTATAATTACAAGCACGATTTTTATTTTTAAAATTTTTCTTCTTAAAGGCAAAAAACTTGGACAAGACTTAAAATTACACAAATACTATGTATTTGGCCTTGAATCAACTTTTTAATTTGGGATTTATAAAGGGTCAAAGTTATGGCCGTCACGATAATTAGGTTAACCGTGACAAGAATGAGAAAAATGCTGTCTTTTCTTAGATTTATTTTATCATCGTATAAGACTTTGATATTTATCATTTTATTACAAGAAAACACTGGACCAATTAAATGTACTTCTATTAAATTATGTATTATAAAGATTTTATTTTAAAAAGCGCGCAAAGATTTATTAATGGGTTTGCTCTTGGCCACAATGTAGCATAATATTGTGGCCAACAGTGAAGATGCAATCGAGGATGTAGCAAGCTCACCCCGAAAAAAGCCTATTCATTCGAACTTTAAAGAAATTCACTCGAACTTTAAAAGTTATGTGAGCTCGGAAATACAGAAGCAGGCAAGGAATTCCATTCCTTGGCAGTGCTCAATATAAAGATGATAAAAACCGCTCAGTGCGGATCCGCGGCATCTCGACAAGGTAAGAGTGGTACTCCGCCGTATTTGGAAATCTGATAGAAGAATGACCTCACGTAGCTCTTGTGCACACTCTCTGAAGTACATTTTGTAAAAAATACATAGGCAAAGTACTTTGCGTTTATGAGCTAGGCTTTGTAGTTTATTTTCAACCAACTTTTCATCACCGATGAGTCTTCTGGCTCTGCAATCTACCGAGTCCAATGCGGCTGTTTGGCATTTGGCTGAACCATCCCAAAAGCAATACTCTAAGCACTATCGTACTTGTGCCTTATTAAGGGACAGGAATTGATCGGGCGTGAAGTAACACTTAACTTTATTTATGGACGCCCATTTTTTTGCCCTCAACTTGGGCTCTGGACTTTATGGAGGTGCCGAAGTTGAAATTGATAGATAACTTCATGCCAAGAAATTCAGGAACAGACCGGTTATAGGAACAGATGCACCTCGGAGAGTAGGAGTCAGATTAATCGGACTCCGTTGAGCAGAGAACAGACACGCTTGTGTTTTGGGACACAAGACTTAAAGTTGACTTTATTCGCTCTACCAGTGCTCTCCTATCTGAGACAATTTCACCCACACAGCAGGAAAAAGGTCGCAGAGAGAACGGACCCCTGAGGAACTCCGGCGTCAATAGCCATCAGGTCGAGGAGCAGCTATCGATAACTACTTGGATGGACCGTTTACTCAGGATGTCAGCTATGAAGACAGATCGATAATTGACGGAGTCAGAAAGGCTACCCTTTTTGGGCACTGGTTACACGTTAGCAAGCTTCCAGGACTTTAGTACGGTTTTTTTCTTGGGAGAGAGATGGTATAGACATGACAAAGCAGGAGACAAGTCTGCACCACAGTATCTACGTCTTTTAACATGGCATATGCACAGCTCACGCTCATGCCATGTTTAAATAAAAAATGTGTATAGATCACGATCATTCGCTGTTAAAGCTTGTCTTGACCAATCCTTGCAACGTTGTCTTGAACTAAAAGAAAGTTAACAGTGATTCTTTTCTTTCTTTTGTAATTTTATAGCACCTATTATAAATATTTCACAAAATCATGATTATTTAAGTAGGCAGGAACTTAATGTTTATTATGATTGTTATCTTAAATGGTATATTACGGTTAATTATATTATATTTATTAATAAAACTTATCTTTGAGCAGATCGTCGGTGGCATTGTTCCAATGACTGTATTATATTTGTCCTTTTCTGCAAGGAGTCTAGCTTCTTTCAAAAATTTGATTATCAGATAGTGGAACAGCAAAAGGCAACAACCTGTGCCGCTACAAAAATTGCGAATGCGAGGAAAATATATCTATGTCTTTCGTGACTACTCATTTTAAATTTGTGTTAAAGTGAGCTATACTCACTCAAACTATCTTAAGTTATCATACGCTGACGCCCATAATCCCTAACGGAGTAGGCAGAGCACCAATATTTCTAGAACCACTAGAAGCCACGTTTGGCACAATTGTGAGGGTTATCAGATGGAACAAGTTGTATAATGGTGAGAGGTGGTTAGCCTTTCGCCTATATACAGCAAAACCCTCGCATCCCTCTTACAGACTTTTACTGTATACCTGGGAAGAGTAGGTAGCTTGCACATTCTAGGTTTTTCTTTCACTCCCAGTCCAGCATGGAATCTTAAGTTATCAAAAGGAAACTATACCTTATTACAAACACATTTTGGTCAAAATTTATCTTTTGTATTGAGTCTTAGAGATAGTTACGAAACAATAACAACAATCAAATAATTGGGACGTAACTCGCACTTCTATTCATAAAAGAAAGCAAATGAATGGTGTAAAAGTCACATTCTGTTCAATTAAGCTTATTCAGAGGGTTGTAAAAGCTGAGATTACAATGATGTTGCGAGTTACGACCTGGTGTGGTAAAATTTTTGGCTTATACCTCCTTTACTTAATCAAAAGAGAAACTAAATTGTCACATACGCCAATATTATTTTAAAAATGTAGTTTAGACTGAAAAATCCTGGAAGTAAAAGCCATTTTATTCTAAAAATTTTGGTAGTAAAAGCCATCGTTTTTGCGAATATCGATTTTTTAAATATACAGATCGATAGAGCTTGAAATTCTGAACAAAACTGCATTATTAACTCAATTTGGCCAAAATGGCTTTTACGACCTTTCTTCCCCGAAGTATCGATTTGGATGATATTTTTCTCGTAGGTCAGTCGCATAACGATTGTTTAAAAAATATTAATGACACAGTACGTTTATTAGAATCCTTGGGCTTCATAATTAATCATGAAAAAAAGCACATTTGTACCTAAAACATCGTGTAGATTTTTAGGGAATATAATTGATTCAAAACGATTAGAAGTAAGATTACCTGAAGAAAAGAAGGAAAAAATTAAAAAAGAATTAAAAAAATAATAATTAAAAGATGCAAAATAAGAGAATTTGCTCGTGTTTTAGGGTTACTTACTTCTGCCTGCCAGACGGTCGACTACAGCTGACTTTATACTAAAGATTTTGAGAGGTGTAAATATTTAAACTTAAAAAATAATGAAAATTATGACAGGTTCATGACGATTCCTGAAAATATTTCTAGTATTTTTAATTGGTGGCTACATAATATTGATAACGCAGTTAGCAAAATAAAAAGTGACGAATATACTTTAGATATATTTACCGATGCCTCAACAACGGGATGGGGGGCTGCGTGTGGTGACGATACCGCGAGTGGCCCCTGGGACGCACACGAGCGTACACTCCATATTAATTACCTAGAAATTCTCGCAGCTTTCCTAGGACTTAAAAGTTTTGCTAAAAACTTTTCTGATTGTCAAATACTGATGCGTATCGATAACACAACAGCCATATCGTATATTAACAGAATGGGCGGGGTTCAATTTCCCCATTTAACTAATATTACTCAACAACTATGGCAATGGTGTGAAACGCGCAAAATTATAGTTCATGCCGACTACATTCGTTCTTCAGACAACGTAGTAGCTGATGCCGAATCAAGAAGATCACATCCTGATATTGAATGGGAGATATCTCACGATGCCTTTGAAAAGATTACTTACCACTTTGGCGCTCCTTCCATTGACTTATTTGCGAGTAAGACTAATCACAAATGTGAAATGTAGGTGTCATGGCATAGAGACCCGGATGCGTATGCGATAAACGCATTTACATTGTCTTGGACCAACTGAAACTTTTACGCGTTTCCACCAATATCAATAATTTTAAAAACCTTACGCAAAATTATAAACGACAAAAGCAACTGGAATTGTTGTGGTACCTCAGTGGCCTACCCAGCCCTGGTATCCACTATTTAAAAGTATTATTGTATCAAAATCATTGATACTTCGTTCAAGGGGTGAACTAGTTATTTCTACACCAGCGGATTACCCTGGTTGTCGTGAGGCTATCCGGACGTCATTTCTCCAAAGAGGAGTCCCGGAGTCATGTCTTCCAGTGATGCTAGCATCCCTGTCAGAAAATACCCTCAAACAATATGACACGTGTCTTAGGAAGTGGTTTGTTTATTGTGGGATAAACCACATCAATGCTTATTCGCCTGCGACATCCAATATACTTAGTTTTTTTATCGCACGTTTTTTAACACCGGTGCTCAATATGGGACTTTAAATAGTTGTCGGTCTGCTCTGTCACTATTAATCGGTCATGAAATAACAAATAATGAACTCATAAAAAGACAACTTAAAGGAGCTTTTCGTTTGCGGCCTACTTTTCCCAAATACAATATCACTTGGAACACGGATCAAGTATTAAATCATTTAGCCACTTGGTATCCAAATGATAACTTAAATTTATAAAATCTTAGTAAAAAACTAATTACTTTGTTGACACTCGTGACTGCACACAGAGTCCAAACGCTGTCTAAAATAAATATAAATAATACATTTTTTTACGATTCTGGTTTAAAAATCAAAATTACAGTACAGACATAATAAAAACTTCGCGTGTAGGCTCACACCAACCAGTACTTTCATTGCCATTTTTCTCAAAAAAGCCGCAGATATGTCCTGCAAGTACTTTAAATACTTATATTGATAAGACAAAGTACATTCGTCAGGACAACCAGTACTTATTCATCTCGTTCAGAAAACCTTATAAAGGTGTTTCCTCACAAACTTTAAGCAGGTGGGTGAAGAGCACTTTGAGCAGCAGTGGCATCGACACATCGTTGTTTACTGCCCACAGCACCAGACACGCTGCTACTTCGAAAGCTTTTCAAATGGGAGTAAGTCTGGATGTCATAAGAAAGACGGCGGGTTGGAGCGAAACCTCTATAGTTTTCGCTAAGTATTATAATAAAGACATTTCCACAGATAATTTTAATCAGCGGAATTTCGCTCTAAATATATTAAGTAATTCAAACACATAATTTACAAAGAATACTGATTTTTTTGTTTTTTTGTTTACCTACTTGTGTAACTTATTTTCTTTTGCTTTAGTTTATTACTATTATTTTTTGAAAGAAAATAAACTTTATAAGAGAATTGATTTCACGACCTAAATTTTACCTTTCTCTCAACATCTACATGTGTATGAATGCTAATATCGAGAACGAAGCTTGAGAGTAATTGATGATTAAACGAACTTACCTGTACGTGAAGTTCGATCATAATTACTCGAAAAGCTTCGTTCGAAGATATTAGCATCCCTCCCTCCCTAGCATAGCTAATCCCTTGGTCGTGAAACATCAACAGCGCAGCACCATTCTCAACTAGATGATGGACGCGGGGCCGGAGGGTTGCCAGCTGATTTTCTTTTTCTGCCTACTTTGTCTCCAAAATACAGTGCGAAATGGCGAGTCTATGTGTGAAACTACATGTGTATGAATGCTAATATCTTCGAACGAAGCTCTTCGAGTAATTATGATCGAACTTCAGGTACAGGTAAGTTCGTTTAATCATCAAATAAGTTGAAATCACGTATGTGATCGTCTAAATATTGTACATTGTGCTTGTTTAAAGTTACCCAAATATTTTCGTTTAATATGTTCGTTGCAAGACAAGGTCATTGCATTTTCTGACGAACATCCTGGTCACGCGACACCAAATGTAACGGTTCCTGTGAAACCCTAGGCTACGAATAATTCTAAAAAGTAAATATTATGTAGAAGTACAGGTTAAATGATTGTTGAAAGTAGGTTGATGTATACTGGCCACCTTATGTCCGACAGCTTTAACATGTGTCAACGACTTGACTTTTGAGCTTTGATAATAAACACATGAATTAACAATTAGTTATTATTTTACGTATATAATATAGGTAATTAGTTACGGCCCCTGAAGGGGGGGAGTGCGCCCCGCTAACCACGCCTGGTGATACCTAAAACAAGGGACCTATCGTATCACCCTCCTGTGGGACTCGTCATCCAGACTGGGCATCCCTCCACCGTGCAAATACTTTCAAAATATTTACAGTTGAGAGATTTGTTACTGATATATTATATCATATATTTATTCTGTCGGTCGGTACTTGATTTAAATTAAAACGTCAGTAAGTGGGTCTTGTCAAAACTAACGTAGAAATGAACCTTTTGAACGATTGTGAAAGTTTTACGCTGATAAGGGCCCTGATCGCGGTATTTTGTACAACGATTATCGTTCGTTTGGTTTAAAATTGCGTATTCATTTTTGTCACCAGGGTGTGACAAAGATGAAAAATGAGAAAATAGTAAAATCTAATCGTTTGGATTTTGAAAATTGGTGAAAAATTGTGTTTTTTGTTGAGGATAAGTTGTTTTGTGGTTTTGTATAGTGTCAGAACATTGGATGAGAAGGTAGCGTGTTCTGTAAAACAGTACAGCTACAGGGCTAACAAAAATAACAAGCAAATGACTGTGCATCAGTAAGTAACCGTTTTTTGTTGAAATACGCCTATTTAACCCAAAAATACTTCTAAAACCTTTACTACTAAGATTATATTTTATAGTTTTCACGTTTTTTACACCCTAAATTACCTTTCTGGCTAACTTTACATAATATTTAACATAACAAAAAATTATATACAAATGACATTAGTGATGTAATAATAATGGCTATCGAATTTATATCGATGATTCTGTATTAGTTACAGAGCATATTTGTACGAGTGATCAGTTACAATATTTTTTTATATTAAAATAGCGGTGGGACACATTAAGCTAAATAAGATAAGAAGCTGTTTTTAACTATCTATACTATCACTTTCTGTATTCAAGGTGTAAAGGGACAAAGGAGAATGGGCGCTTTTGTATGGACTCCGTCCCTAGTGATGAATCGTGTTGTATCAACTTATGATATATGGTATTTAAAAGGTCTTAAAAATAGCTTCATTTTATTATATCACACCATCAATGTAACTCGTGCAGGGAAGAAACTATAAGACGATATATTTTTTATTTTTTTAAAATATTTTTTAGCTTTAGTGTTGTTTTTTCGAATTAATATAAGGCATAGCGCATATTTTCTAACTTTATATGTATTTCATAAAGTACTCCGCGTCAGGAAAGAAACTATAAGACGATACATTTTTAATTATTAAATATTTTTTTAGTTTTAGTGTTGTTTTTTTGAATGAATATAAGGCATTGCGCGTATTTTCTAACTTTATATGCATTTCATACAGTACTCGTCAGGGAAGAAACTATAAGACGATTTTTTTATATTTTTTTAGCATTAGTGTCGTTTTTTCGAATAAATATAAGGCATTGCGCGTATTTCTAACTTTATATGCATTTTATACAGTACTCTCCGCCAGGGAAGAAACTATAAGACGATATATTTTTTAATTTTTTAATATTTTTTTAGCTTTAGTGTTGTTGTTTCGAATGAATATAAGGCATGGCGCGTATTTTCTAAGTTTATATGCATTTCATACAGTACTCTCCGTGTTGCGCTTTTACTTCCATACCTGCAGTTATCCAATGATTCAAGAAAACATACTTTGGAAGTTACGCTATCACTAAAAATGAAATAATAAGAGTCATATTTCCTCCCTTGAACATGTTTCTTTGTAAATGTAAGTCAGTAATAAAATATTGTCAAACGTTAAAACAACACTCCATCCAATAATCATATAAATAAAAATATATAATATCGGTATTCACATTTTTATTAGGCACTAAGAACAACCATTGACTCACCTGGAGATGACACACTGTTTTATGAGTATGCTTATTCAGTTTTAAAAGCCAAGTTATAATAGGGCGTCCAATAATAATTTCACATTCCGTTTTTATTATCTTTTCAGTTGATATATTATCGGTCTTTATATATTTTTTATGATTATGTACGGTATTTTATTAGGCAGCAAGAATAATTATTGACCCACATTGATATAGCCTGGAGAGGATATGACACAAGCTTGTTAAAGGTTAAGTCATTAGAGTTTCCTGCGTAAGTAGGTATGCAGGTATGGAAGTAAAAGCGCAACACGGAGAGTACTGTATAAAATGCATATGAAGTTAGAAAATACGCGCCATGCCTTATATTCATTCGAAAAAAACTAAAGGTAAAAAAAAATAAAAAAATAAAAAATATATCGTCTTATAGTTTCTTCCCTGACGGAGAGTTCTGTATGAAATGCATATAAAGTTAGAAAATACGCGCAATGCCTTATATTCATTCAAAAAAAAACACTAAAGCTAAAAAAATTAAAAAATATATCGTCTTATAGTTTCTTCCCTGCACGAGTTACGTTGATGGTGTACTATAACAAAATGAAGCTATTTTTAAGACCTTTCAAATGCCACATATCACAACTTGATACAACACTATTCACGACTGGGGACAAAGCGCCCATTCTCCTTTGCTACAAACTGAAATGGCGAAATCAAATCATAGCTAAGATTTTTTAGTTACCTACGTTTAGAATATATATTAATTTAATTAATGTTATTCTGTATTTTGTTGTACCTTAGAAATTTGTTTTTCTTATAAACTACATTACCAAGTGAGAGGATTATTAGTATTAGTACGTATTTGGTTTGATTATGTTTTCAGGTTCCCAAAAAAAGAAGCGTTGCGACATAAGTGGTTTGACATTATTGGGAAAGATAATTTGAAACCTCATAAAGTACTCCACCTATGCTCTTTACATTTCGAGGAATCAGCATTTAATAAAACCTTGCAAATTGTAAGTATTTCTGTGCCTTCTATTTCTTTTTTGGTAAGGAATCCATGAAAGTCTTGGAAAAAAAATCTCATACTGAGGCAAATTCTAGTTGCATGGAGAAGCTAAATATATTTTTTTTACGTAGCATTTGCCCTTAGAGAAGTCTACAGTGGCATTTACTCGTCGAAACTTCGTACGTACTCCTTAAAACTTGAAAGGTATACAGATGCACAGATCGATCGAACCCAGTCCGAAACCCTGTACCTTGTTCATACACAAATAGAAAAGACAACTCTACAAAACCAGGGATACGGATCGGGCACCGGGTCACGCATCCTCACCATACACGAGGCTCAAGGGTTGACGTACGAAAAGGTGGTGATCGTGCGTACTACAACGACCAGGCAGGAGCTACACGACAGTATCCCACATGCTGTAGTTGCCATATCGCGTCATACCGCCAGTTGCAAATATTATGCGGATGATGGTAACGATGTGATAGGCAGATTCATTAAAGAAGCAGAGACAGCAGGCAGGGGAAAAGTGGTCAATTAAAACCTCAAAATGGCGATCAAAAGTCGAGACACAGCCGTCATAGATGCCTTGAGGTCTGAATGCAACAGCGAAGAACCGTCACTCGTTTAAATTTATATTATATACATTATGTATTCATATATTTATTATATTTATTTATAAATTGTAAACCTCTATGGAAAGTATTGTATTATAGTTAAAAAATCAAGTATTAACAAGAAAACTTAATTTAGATAAAGGCACGGATATAAAGTCTGTGGATGCTAATAATAACACAACTAAAAAATATATATTTTTTTTGTATTTCCACCCGTTCCTTGGGAAAAGTTGTTCAGTTTAGAAGGCGGATTCACATCCTTAAGTTTTGCTTACTAATTTTATAAGTCACCAAAAATACTTGCTGCCTGCAATGCTAGCTTAAATTGACACTAACACACTCTTTAACCTCCTTACTCTGTCTGTTTTTTCGAGGAGATTGATAACCTCGACGATCACATGTTGGTTTATTCGCAAGCTTTTGCGTGTCTTTTAATAATACTGGCAACAGATTTCACTTTTATAACTAGATTTTTTCAATAGCGTGCATGAGTGTCATTTTTGTAATAAGCATTTCTTCTGGTGCTATTGAACGACACGAAATATCAGGTTCGCAAAAGTTCATATCCGAGACCTTAAATTTTAGGTTGGATGAAACGTCACGCTCCGCGTCGCTCTACATAGAGCTTGGCCTTCGGCTTCACCATATACGCAGTTTTCCTTGGCCTGCTGCCTCGCCTCGCTCTTAGAGTGAACTTTTTATGGCGGTCATCATGTAATTGAGAGGGTAGTCGCTCTGGGCTTAGCCCTGCGCGGAGCTCGGTCTTCGGTCTCGTGTCACGATTTTGTATGGCGGCTTTTATTTTAAACAAAATATCTTTTGTATGATCATTGTACAATAAAACACATACATATGTCACCGTAAAATTGTCAAAGCTTTAATAAAGTTATAAACTCTGGGTACTTTGTGAACTGGCCTTTTTTTTCACATTGACAAATTGTAAATAAATGTAAATAAATGCTGTGATTTTTTTATTTTTCAATTATCATAAAGTAACCGTACTCTAAACCACCTATCGATACTTTGAACAAGTATCGATATTTTGATACCCTAGCATGTGCTTACTACAGGCACGCATATTTTTGTGAAATTTCCTGTCCTTTCACTCTTTAGTCATTGGTAAAAGTTCATCAAGAGGAACTTTTCCAACGTAACGATCATAGTGAGTAGTAATTTTTTTCATCCATCCGGATAGGCAAAGGTCGGAGCCATACAGCTAAATCTTTCTTAAGTAATTTCTTCTACTTAAAGTCTTAATTAAATTAAGGCTAAAGAAAGCCAAATCTTGAGTTTTCTATTTAAAAGGCAATATGCCAAATCATAGTGAAGTACTATTAATAACTAGCTTTCCGCCCAAGACTTCGTTCCCATGGGGATTCGGGAAAATTATGTAGCTTATGTCACCCGCTAATAAAAGAGCTAATTTTGGTGAAAGAACTTTGAAATCAGTTTAGTAGTTATTTCCTACCAAATAAAATCACATATTTTAGATAAGACAGTGAAACTAGTCAATATAATATCAAATTTCTTCACTATATGTGGGTAGGTATTAGCATAGCTTTAACAAGGATTTCATGTCTGACAACAACGGTTTAAGTACTGTTAAGAACAGGGGTTCCCTAACTTATTTGAGACGCGCCCCTTTTCGACCATAAAACAAATTCCGCGTCCCCCATGCTCCAGTCCAGATTATTAGGTCAGAATAAAAAAAGTATTTAATAACAAAATAAGTATTTTTATTGCTAATTAAAGTTTTACAAAAATCATACAAAAGGTATTTGGCAAGTAGAACCTACTTATTGGGAATGTGATGGATGAGCTTGCATGGATTTGACGAGGTTTACAATTCTTGGCTTAACCATAGAAATCGCACAACACAACGTTTATCACTACTACCAATGTCTTTATTATTATACTTTGGTTTTTATTGTAACTACAGCAGAAAATCCCCTTTCAAACAAATATTTACTTGAGAAGGGTAAATAGATACAATTGAAGTGCTTTTTCTGCTGTTTTGGGGTAAATTGAGAAATATTTGACTTAAGTTAAGAACATTAAGTACCTAGGTGTATATTAAGCAGTTCGATAACGACTTAAGCTCTCAGGATTTTTGACTGAGAAGCTATTAACTACAACACTTATCCAGGATACAGAGGGTTTGAATAAAATAATTTATTTAACATAATAAATCAAGAAAATGTATTAATTAAATTATAACATAGAACACGTGAAAATTCAATACCATAAAAGCCTTTAATAACTATCAAAAATGTTCAACACAGTAAACAAACAACAATAATTAGGGATTAGGTATAGTATAAGTAAGGTAAATTTTATTTTCATTATTTATTCAATAAATCTATTTAATAAGTTTGGTATATATAGGTCTATGCTTAAAATCTATCATATTTGTCTAAACATAAGGCTTGTAACTCATTTTTCACAAAGTACCCAGAAAAATTACAATTATTATTAATACGGGCACTATTTAAATACTGGCTTATAGTGTAGAATAGAAATGACTAAGTAGGCCTCTTGACTTCTAAATTGAACTCTTAATCTTGGCACTTACCATTTATCTTTTCTTATCATTTACTAGCTTTCCGACCAGGGCTCCGCCCGCGTGGACTACAGGTTATATCGTGCGCAACTGTGGGATAAAATGTAGCCTGTCCTTTCCTAGGCTCTAATGTATCTCTGTACTAAATTTCATCAAAGTCGGTTCAGTAGTTTAGAAATGAAAGACGGACAGACAGACAGATATAGTTACTTTCGCATTTATAATATTAGTAAGGATAAATTAAAAATTTTGTGTCACTCCCTACATTTATTGCTTATAGGTTACTCTTAAACGGCTAAACCAATTTTGATCAAATATAACTTTAAAAACTTTTTATAAAAAAATTGAACTAACTTCAAAAAAGCAAAAAATAAATACAATACCATTTGATGTGCTACGTAGTACCTACCTACTGATCTGTTTGAAGTCGGTGCAAAGACATTTTTAGTGCAAATTATAAACTTTTCCTTTTTTAAAGTCGGTTAATAAAACGAAGTGTAAGCTTAAGCGAATCATTAAAAAGTTTAAGTTGAAGCGAATCATTATACTTAATGTATTATTTATTTTACAAACACACTGATTAAACAGAAAACACCCTTTTTTTGATGTCGGTTAATATACTAAAACCTTCTCCTGAATGTAACAAATACTTTTCTGAAAACCACATCAAAATCGGTTCAACCAAACGCGAGATTATCGCGGACAAACATACATACAGGTCAAACTGAGAACCTCCTTTTTTTGAAGTTGGTTAAAAATCATCTCGATTACGTTAGCTTTCAAACAAAAGAATTGCCTTCGAAATTGGTCCATTTGTATATACAAAAGATCATAACACCCCTCTTTTTTGTCGGGGGTAATGAGATGATCCTGGACAAATAACACGGTGCCATCTAAAATCTCAAACTAAGCTAGGATTGGTACTGGTGCATTACTTTTTTTTTGTAAATACATACATTACAATGGCCGATTTGGTTGGTTGGTATGTGGCGCTGGCTTATGTGGCGTTGCCTCTTGGTATGTGGCGCTGCCTCTATCAACGGGTCCTAGGTTCGATTCCCAGTCGGAGCAAACAATCATGTAATTAGCAGATGTTTCGGGTCACGGGTATTTGTATTTGTCTTTGTGTATGTTCTGAGGGACCCACAACACAAGGGAATATAATTTGAGTATGTAGCGTTTTTTTATTAGTAATATCTACATCTACAGTAATACGTATTATAAAGAGAAAAGATTTAATTGTTTGTTTGCATTAAATAGATTAGCTCCGAAACTACTAGACGGATTTGACAAAAATCTTTCACCAAGTAGGTATACTATATTATCTCTGGATAACATAGACTACATAATTTTATCGAATTGCTATGGGACTAAAGTCCTAGATGGAATGCTAGGTGGGTTTTACCTAAACCCCTCACAAATATATATTTGAAAAAACGATTTTCAAATATGTATGTAAGTCGGGAATTAAACTTGCAACCTTTAGATCAGAGCTATCAACTAGTGATGCAATGAATACTACTTTTACGATACGAATCCGATTAGAAATAACGATTTTAATATTCTGCGAATACGAATAGATAAACATAATAAATCAAAGGCAATAAAACCCACTTTACAAGAAATGTGGAAATGTTTTTAATCATCAACTACGGATAAGTTTTTATTCAAAAAACAAAGTGTTTGTAAATTGCTGGACTCCAAACGATTGTTTTCCCAGCACGAAGGGAGCGGGATTATCGAGGTGGAGGGAACGACGCCCTTGCGGTTAACTCGCGCTCGCGGTGTATTTCTTGAGCCGACAATGGCTCGTATTCGATGCCCCTTGCGTGTGCAATGTTGTGTAGAACACAACAGACACTAACGATTTGAGCTGCAGTCGCTGGCGCACAATGGAGTTTTCTGTCAGCCAAAAGACACCTTAAAAATATATATAATTTTTGAAAATAAGTAGTTTAGTAAGTCCCTTAATCAAATGAAAGTTTATTTAATTACTATATAAATACCTACACCGAGCCTTCAGCACCCCTATGCATCGCTCTACCAAGGAACGTACAGAAACATGGAGATCCGTGAAATAACTTTCTGGGGATTCCGGCTCTGCATTAAAAATTAGAATCATCATGCTTTTTCTTAAGGGATCCCCCCCACATCACCTATGAATAAAAATACATTAGATAATAATGTAATTTTGTACGGACGGCCTCAACTCAGGTTACCACATGAGTGCACTCTGTGCTGTTGTGATAAGAGCGGTTTTGCAATGAAAATGAAGTAACCTGATGCGCTGGCCTTTGTACATTAAATATCAGGTAATTATTCTCCCAAACCTTACTATCATGGGAAGACCGCGGCTGTGAGAAGTCTGATGTTTAAATCAGCATCACATCGCCCATGCAAACACGAACAGAATAACAGTATGCTTTTTTGGCCACTTTGAATCTCTATTACTAAAAGACTCACTTTAAGAGACTGAGCTTTGATGATGATTTATATGATTTGATATACCTTCAATTTTTTACTTCTTGAAAAAAAAAACAACGCGTAAATTAAGATCAATACGTGTACTGCACTTTTTACTCTCTTCGTTTTGTTGTTTTTAAGAGCTATGGAAGAGCCGGGTTCTCCAACATCGGGCAAATTAATTGCCTACTAGGTGTTCCCTATTCCTATTAATACAATTGTCTTTAAAGTGTTTATGAAATAAAATATTTAAATTTCTTTTAAATGTTCAATGGGCAACTTCGTAAATTTTAGTAGTGTTTTCTTTGATACATCAGGATAGGAGCAAGATAAATTTTATTCATACTTAGGAACTTAGGTGCTTAGTTAGGATAATCCAAGGTACTTAACACAAACGCTCACCTTAGTCTCCATGTCTAGTGCATCCGAGCGATAGACGAGAGGCATACGTGGCCTTACTTCCTCGGCCAGTTCTAGGAACTGCTGGTGTGAGAGGTAATATATTTTCCTGAATTTCGCCTCAGTAATCACAGGCAGCCCTTCCCTGGCCGCGTTATTATTCCGCCGTGTTGCGGCTCTCTCCGCTGCCGTATCCTCTTCCATTGCATCATCAAATAAATCCCACTACAAAGCAAAGATTTTTTTCCTTTTTTTCCTTCTTCTTTTTTAGAAATCGAGCAAATGAGGTCGCCGCAATAAACTTTTAAAAACAACTATACGTTTCATTTTTTTAGCATTAGAATCTTGTAAAATTTGAGTCTTTCATCTGTGACGTTAATGTGTGGCGAACGAAAAAAAATCTAATAATTGCATATTATATTTTTAATTTATATTTTTAGGTTCTAAATGCCCAATAATGTGAGTCTTTATTCATATTTTTAATATAATTACATTGTAATTACAATTTATACTACGAAACCTAAATTAATACAAATAAAATATTCATTTCGAAAAGTTTAACCTATAAAAGACTTCATTCTTGAAGTTTCAAACATAAACATTGAAGCCAGAGGTTGCAAACATAAAATGTCACGGCACAGGTCAAACGTCACTCTTCTCTCACAAGTGTGCGAGTGCGATCAGTAAATTTTGCAGTTTGAGGGTTTTCATTTGTTGTTATGTTTTGTTTGTTTTTGTTGTTGTTAATTTTTAAGCGTAAATTGTTTTAAGCCCCCGCAGTAAAGGGGGCCGAGAGAGGTGTGGGCGGGAATGTGTCAGCACGGTTTACCTTATAGTTGTTGTTTATCCTTACTTCCTTCCCATATATACTATATTTCATATTTCTTTATTTGCCTTCAAATGGTACAATAAGTTCTTAAGCTTGACGGCGCATGGACATCGAGCGCCATCTAGCGCACCCATTCAATACTCATTCAAATAATTGCGTGCTTTAAATGTCGAAGTGATTTAGTTCCCAAACGTAACACTGAGCGCTAGTGTGGTGGCTGATTGCAGATTGTTCAGTGCAGTCAAAAAAAAAGAAAGGTGCGTCGATAAAAGTGGTCGATTGATTTGAATCAGGACAGTTAATTTTCTGACGTGACAAAGAACGGATCTCGCAATTACGCTCGCGATTACGTGCTCAGTAGAACGTTATATAACTTCTATTTAAAGAATAATTGTACATAGAAATTCTATAATTAAAGGAGTGATTGTAAAACTATACTGGAAGTGATCATTTCTTAGTATCGTCTCCTCGCCCGTCAATCCACGCCCCATTACATCCTCCGACGGAGATGAAGAACCCGCAGTGCCTACTGACGTCAATCCTGAGCCGACATCATTTGTGGGATCGAAAGGGCCTACACATTCAGAGGAGACAGATCGTGGAAATCAATCCATTGGATTACTGCCGCAGACATTACTAAGCGGGATGGAAGCTTTCTTCTCGCGATTTCTAACGGCAGATGTAGCTGGGACTTGAACGAGTTCGGTAAACTCCAGCGGTGCATATCTCATCAAGTTTGACCCAGACGATTCGGAAGCGGACGTAGAAGGTTGGTGTAGAGTAACCGAGATTATAGTGAATAGTCGGAAACTAGAGGGACCAGAGTTACTTCTTGCACTTACACGCGCCCTCAAGGGCCGCGCAGCTACTTGTCTCACCAGATTGAACACGCCGAATATAAAATGGTCCGAAGTCAAGGAGTTACTTTTAGCTAGATTTGACAAGCCAAAGCTCATGCAAGATTACTTCGACGATGTTGTGAAATTTCAAATTGGGAATAAAGAAACGGCATCCGAGGCCGTGGTACGTCTCTGGAACCTAATCGAGTGCATACCTAAGGTGGAAATGAGCGAAGAAGTTATGACTGGATTTGCAATTTCAATAATGTGTCAACGTGATCCACTTATACGTCGTGAACTCAATTCTCATGTCATCACTACGCGCGCACAGCTGTGTCGCGTACTTGGAGGAGTATCTCTTAAAAGGCGACATGAAGATGGTGAAGGAAGCGAGTCGGATCCTAAGCGACTCCGGATGAATGACACAAAATTTACTGGATCGTGTCACTACTGTGGCCACCGTGGTCACAAAATGGAAGATTGTCGCAAGCGGCGCGACAGCCTCAGCAAACCGAAGCAACCCGAGAAAGAGAAAGCTGTTACCTGTTTTTCGTGCGGAAAACCAGGCCACCTCAGCACGACGTATCCAGACAAGAAGAGCGGAGCCGAGCAACCCGTGAGGAAAGAGGTTCACGTGTGCGAGTGCAAGCTGCCGCGAGGTACGCTGTCAACGTCAACGGGTGAGGTCATTCCATTTCTCTTTGATAGTGGTTCAGCTTGTTCCCTAGTTAAACGTAGTATAGCCGTAAGGCTCGTGGGTACTGAGCGCAATGATTTAATTTAATTAATTTAATTTTAACAAATTGGGAAACATACAGCATTCAGTAAATCTACTGGACATAAAACAACTTAATTAACACAGAAGCCAACAAAGTTTCCACTAAAATCTATTACATTACCGTCTAAGTTACGCATTGTTAAGTTCTACATGATTATTATAATTTCGAAACCAGACTCCGTCATAGTTTCAAGTTTTAAATAGTATACATATTTTTGATAAAAAGATAAAAAGAAACATACATAATATCTTATAACTCGTTACACATATCAATGGGTTTTTTTATGGTTTGGGTTTGTTTTTTTTATTGCTTTAACAAATTGGTGATACTTCATATGAAATATATCAATATCGACATTATAATTCTGATTGAAACTATCGCAAGATCTAACAATAAAACGGTTTTTTGGTTTATCTCACGGGAATAGGCGGTGATAATATTGAATGCAGAACTCAAATACTGAGCCCTGTCACTATTCAGGACATACCAATGACAATTCTGTTCCACGTGGTTTCTGACGAAGTTATTTCAGAAGGGGTTCTTGTAGGCCGCGATATTTTACGTGAGGGTATAAATGTAAAAATTAATAGCGATTTGATTCGTTTTACTGAACGAGTGCAGGTTAATTCTTGTAATACCATGAAGTTTGATTTTAACGCAATTGATACTGACCTTGTAGGCGCGGATAAAGAGGCATTAAAATCACTTTTAATAAAATATAGCGATTTCTTTATTGACGGGGTTCCAACGCGCAGGGTGACGACCGGGAAACTTAAAATAGACCTTATTGATCCTCATCAAGTCGTGCATTGGCGTCCATATCGTTTGTCCCCCGCAGAAAAGAAAGTTGTCCGAGAGAAAGTCCATGAGCTGCTGGAAGCGGGTGTTATTCGGTTTTTAACCGTGTGGTGATCGGTTGAGAATAACACCACCCCATCTCTTTCCGTGGGTGTCGTAAGAGGCGACTATGGAAACACAAATGAGACCTGCCTCCTAGTAATCCATCCCAGGCAACGACACTTCATTTTTTTTCTGAATCTGAGGTGTCGTCCTATGGTCTCATGCGGTGTGGTAGGCTCTGTAAAGGGCCGTCTGGTTCGCGACCACCCTCCTACCGAAGTCCGACGCCAAACAGCTTGCTGTGTTCCGTCGGTGCGTGGGAGTACCAGTGCCTTTATAGGCATTTTCTGGGTTAACTCGCTCCATCGTCGACCTCATCTTTGACCTTATGGTCAAGATTGAGGTCAAGAGTTAACCTATCTTATAATAAAAATAAAAAAATAATAAGAGCTCTTCACCATTTGCGAGTCCCATACTGCTGGTGAAGAAGAAGGATGGCACCGACAGGATGTGCGTAGATTATAGGGAACTAAACGCGAATACTCGCCCCGAACGTTACCTGCTCTCGCGAATAGACGAACAGATCGATCGTTTGAATGGTGCACTCTTCTTCTCTTCGTTGGACATGGCCTCCGGGTATCACCAGATCAGAGTTGAGCCCGAGTCAATTGAGCGTACTGCCTTCGTGACCCCGGAAGCGCAATACGAATACCTGGCCATGCCGTTCGAATTAAGAAATTCTGCATCCGTTTATCGGAGATGTATTAATCGCGCCTTAACACTAGAGCGCACGCGCTCTAAAATACTCCTAGAACGCTCGCGCGGGCTACGGGTGTAGCCCACTTCCATGTCATTTTCTGTCTTCAAATAATAATAAAATAAATAAAACACAAAATATTATTATTAATTAACCTTTTATTTATCTAGACATTGTTTAATATTATAATTAAAATAAATTACTAAATGGAGAACGCAACCTAAAACTAATGTTTCAACTGTTTTGTGAACGCATCCTCACCCCCTCTCGCTCTCTTTTAAAACCCTCGTTCGTACAGTGTACTCGTGCTGCATCAATTAAATAAAATTCACCATAAATAGTGCGGGGTTTCTATTACAAACAGTTTAAAACGTCCCCTAAGCAGAAACACTACATATTCACCAACATTTTGGACCATTCGAGCCGGATTACCGTAAATATTCATCAAAAATCATCCGACTCAACAGGCGTCGGAGTGAACTTCGTACAGATCATAAAATTCTCTTTGGAATCCATCTTGAACTACTTTAGCGGGAAAGTGACAGTGACAGATCAATTGCACCTAACTTCACCATTGTTTATACTTTATGATTGAAAAATGTCCATCAAAGAGTTGAGTGTCGCGCGTAGCGTGATAAAAGGAAAAATCACTCGACTTGTGAATTATATAGAAGATCTAGACCCTTCGAAGCCAAAAGAACTGGATAAAGCTGACATTTGCGTGAGAGATGAGGAGCTAGGCAAACTGATGGACAAATTTGACACCATACAATCCGAGATAGAAGCTCTGGAAAGTGAAACAGCTGAAAAATTAGCTGAACAAGAAGCATTAAGAGCAGCGATGGAGTCACGATATTACGATACTAAAGCCACTATAAAAAGACTTCTAAACAGTTGCTACTCTAATCAGGAAAAACCAATAATCAACAATAGTGCTACGGTCAAACTCCCGAAGCTGGAACTTCCTTCTTTTTCAGGAAATTTACAGGAGTGGCCAACATTCAAGAACATATTCATGTGCGCAATGGAAGCCTCCAAGGTTCCTGGCTTTCAACGTCTTCAATACTTAAAATCGTCTTTAAAGGGCGAAGCAGCCGCTTTAATTGGTTCCCTGCTGATAACTGAGGACAATTATGAAAAGGCTTTAGAAATATTAACAGCCAGGTATGAAAATCAAAACATAATAGTTAACTATCATTTAAAAAAAATTTATGAACTTTCCTACTGTTACAAAATTAAATTTAAGAAATTTTCTTAATGTTTTACAACAGAGTCTGGATTCTTTAGAAGCTTTAGAAATAGATGTAAAATCTTGGGACATCTTATTAGTATACATAATTACACAAAAGCTTGATAATTCTCTGAGAGCATCCTGGGAATTGAACAGAAAAGATAGTGGTATACCGCATATGAAGGAGCTGGAAGAATTCCTTAACTTTAGAGCTACTGCTTTAGAATTAATTAATGATAAGAATGGTGAACGAAATAATCAAAAGCCAAACACAAAATTGGCTCATGTTTCATCTGCAAATAGCCTTGATACATTGGAATGTGTACTATGTAAAGCTTCACATTTTTTGAATAAGTGCCCTAACTTCCTTGAAATGACAGTTGAAAACCGTATTGAATTTATCAAATCAAATAAATTGTGTTATAATTGTTTACAGCCATATTATGCCAAGCACAAGTGCTCAAAAAGAACGTGTAATGCATGCCATGGAAAACATCACAGCTTGATACATCTTGCTAACCCTCCCCCTAAAAAGGTAATTACTAATAATATTAATTCTCAACTACAGTCCACTACTCAGCCCACACATTCAACATATACAGTACATGCTTCTAATACTATTGAACCTACACAAACAATATATACAGAACAGTCACCCAAGTCCATACAACATACCCCACAAATGGTGCCGAGTTCACTGAACCCTAACGCTAACATAAACTTACATGCTAATATAAATCAACAGCCACACATCCAAAATCAACATACATACAGCATAAATAACATACCAAACAATAACATAACCTCAAACATACATCAACAACAGCAACAACATTTAAAAAATACAACTAACGACTACATTCCACACACACAGCATACACATACTACTCCTTCCACAGTTTGCATGTCCAACACAAATGTCAACCAAATATTATTGTCCACAGCAATTGTACAAATACAAGATTCAAGTGGTAACTGGCACAATGCAAGAGCTCTTCTGGACTCGGGAAGTGAGGTTAGCATTGTGACTCACAGACTAGCGACTCAACTCAACAGCAGATTTTACTATGATAATTATATCATACAAGGAATAGGAGAATCTGGTAAGCAAACACAGTTGTGTATTCATACAAATATTGCCTCACGATTGTCCAATTTTAGTGCCAACTTAAAGCTTATTGTAATGGATAAAATTACTGTTCCAATTCCACACAACCACATTAACATTAATATGCTGAACATTCCTATACAACAACAGAGAACACTGGCAGATCCTACATTCTATATTCCAGGGGATATAGATATGCTTATAGGAGCTCAATTGTTCTACTCACTCTTACTTGGAAACAGAATCAGTCTAGGTCCTAATAAACCTTACCTTATAGAATCAGTTTTAGGCTGGATAGTATCAGGTTCGATACCATCACATGCTATAGACACAAACACACATGAGCATCATTCAATCAGTTTACACCTTATAAATCAGCATACAACACATGACTTAATACAAAAATTTTGGCAACAGGAAGAGATACAACCTAAAAGTTTACTTACTCCAGAGCAACAGTATTGTGAAAAACTTTTTTTAGACACAACAGTACATACAGAGACTGGTCATTTTAAAGTGGTTATGCCGATGAAACAAGATGAAATTTGTCAGATTGGAGAGTCTTTCAACTCAGCCTATAGAAGTCTACTCATATTAGAATCAAAATTCAGTAAAAACCCTGAACTATATCAACAGTACAAAGCATTCATAGACGAATTCATTGAATTAGGACATGCAGAATATATCTATGATTTCCAACAACAAAATTCAAAACCACACTGCTACTTACCTCACATTGGAGTTTTAAAACCGGATAGTCGCACAACTAAACTTCGAACTGTAGTCAATGCCAGTAGTAAAACTTCATCAGGATTTTCCCTCAATGACGCCTTATTAGAAGGGCCCAACATATATAATGATGTATATGACATTTTACTTAGATTTAGAAGTTATAAATATGCATTTTCATGCGACATAGTAAAAATGTTCAGAACCATTTTGGTGGCTGAAGAACAACGTCCTTACCTCAGAATACTATGGAGAGACTCAAAATCTTCTCCTCTCAAGTGTTTACAACTAAAAACAGTTACATACGGAACTAAATGTGCGCCTTATTTAGCTTGCCGAACTCTGAAACACATAGCAGCACACAACAAACAGAATTTCCCATTAGCAGCACAAATAATAGAATATGAGTCTTACATGGATGACTTTCTGTCTGGAGGAGACACTGTGGACTCTACTATATGCGCACGCAACGAACTTACACAATTGTTACACAAAGGTAATTTCAAATTACACAAGTGGACCACAAATGAACCAAAAATTCTGGACACAAAGGAAACAGGATGTTCATCATATGAATTTGAATCAAATAATGAAGTCAAAACTTTAGGTATCAGATGGTTACCGCATACAGATATACTTAGTATTTCAGTACCAAATCCCAAAGATATTAAGTACACAAAAAGAGCAGTTTTATCAATAATAGCCCAAATATATGATCCATTAGGCATTCTTTCACCTACCACTATACAAGCAAAAATTTTTATGCAAGATATCTGGAAACTACAGTTAGATTGGGATTCTATTTTACCTAGAGACTTACAAAAAACATGGAAAGATTTTTACAATAAACTATCACACTTAAAAGAAATTAATATTCCTAGATATTATTTTACAGACTTACCTTCAGACATTTCCCTAATAGGATTCTGTGACGCTTCACAGAAGGCGTATGGTGCATGTCTCTATCTCAGAGCCACCTACCCTAACAAGCAACCAAGTTGTTCACTTGTTACCGCAAAGACTAAAGTAGCACCAATCAAGACACAATCACTACCACGCTTAGAGTTGTGCGGTGGTCTATTGCTAGCAAGACTTGTTCAAAGATTTTTTCAGGCTTTTCAGGACAAGTTCAAAACTAATAACACTCATCTCTTTACAGACTCACTCATTGTCCTTCATTGGATCAAATCACCTTACAAAAAACTGCACACATATGTTAGTCATAGACTTATGGAGATCATAGAACTGACAAGGTCAGAAATGTGGAACTACATTAACACAAAAACTAACCCAGCGGACTTGTTGACGCGAGGAGTACCTGCTCATAATTTACAGCAGCTGTCATTGTGGTGGCATGGACCTGAGTGGCTCACGGACAGTCCAGACACCTGGCCTGTTCCACTGCCTGACTGCTCAGATCTCATTTCTATAGAGGAACACACACACTCAGTTTCCGGACACCTCACGCAGAACCAAAATTCATACTTTTACACATACTTCCAAAAGTTTTCAAATTTTAACAGGTTGACTAGGATAATAGCTTACATCTATAAATTCATTAACAAGGTAAAAAATAACACGCCTTTAAGTTCATATTTAACAACATCAGAATTAAAACATGCTCATGATTTTATTATAAAAGAAATTCAATTGAAACACTATTCTAAAGAAATAAAAGAACTTCAAAATAGAAACACAGATGCTAATAAAAATAAAACTAAAGATAATTCATCAATTTTAAAGATGAGCCCATTAAGTAAACTAAATCCAATTTTAGATCAGTATGGACTACTAAGACTAGGAGGTCGTATACACAACTCAGACATCCCATACAACCACGCACATCCGATCATTCTACCACAGAAAGAACACATCACAACCATCATCATAGAACAATACCATAGAAACTTATTACACTCAGGCATACAAAACACACTATGCAACTTAAGACTGAAATATTGGCCAATCAATGGGCGCAATGAAGTAAAAAAGACTATACACAGGTGTGTTCGCTGTATCAGGTATAGTGCGCGTGTCTGTGAGCAGCAAATGGCTGGCCTCCCCTCCCCTAGAGTCTCTTTAGTACGACCATTCCTACATGTGGGAGTCGATTTTAGTGGAGCTATCTACATTCGTAGCTCTATGGGTAGAAATTGTAAATATGTAAAAGGATACATATGTTTATTCGTATGCTTATCCACAAAAGCACTCCACCTTGAATTGGTAAATGATCTGTCACTTCAGGCATTTATATGGGCATTAAAAAGGTTTATTGGCCGAAGAGGAGTTTGTCAATGCTTATACTCAGATAATGCAACTAATTTTAGGGGTGCTCACAGTGAATTAAAGGACTTATTTTTGATGTTTAAGAATGATGCTTCATATAGTCAAGTCATAAACTTCTGCAATAGTAACTCTATAGAGTGGAAGTTCACCACCACTCTAGCAAGTCACATGGGAGGACTATATGAGGCAGGCATTAAGTCAGTTAAAATGTTATTAAAACGTCATTTACATACTACTAGACTTACTTATGAATGTTTGTATACAACATTGGTTCAAATAGAATCAATACTAAACTCAAGGCCTCTTTGTCCATTGAAAGATGTACCAGATAATAAAATTGTGTGTCTAACACCAGCACATTTTTTGATAGAAGTCCCTATAACGGATATTCCAGAACCTAATTTGTTAGATAAGCCAGAGAATAGATTAAATATTTATCAAAAGATTGTTAAAATCAAGCAAAGGTTTTGGTATCAATTTTATCAGAATTACTTGTCTGAACTTCAGCCAAGGAGCAAGTGGTTGCAGATTAAAGAAAACGTAAAAGTTAATGATATAGTTATTTTAAAAGATGAAAGCACACCACCTTCTTGTTGGCCGTTGGGAAAAGTTATTATTGTATATAAAAACACAAAGGATGGATTGGTAAGATCCGTTGTAGTCAAAACCTCAAAAGGAGAGTACACAAGACCGATTAACAAGCTCATTCTGTTACCTTGTGAATAAATTCACTAAGTATCAACCTGTATTTTGCAATTTATTTACACTAAATTTTTTAATTTATTAGATTTCAGTTTAGAACCTATGATTCATAAAAAGAGTTAATATAAGTTCATTGAGTTTGTTTAAATATAGTTATAGAAAAAAGTCAAGTTCGGAAGAAGAAAGTTTAATTTATGTTCAAGTTTGTTTACAGAAGAATAAAGTTTAAGTTCATTACATTTAAAGTAATAAGGTGTTATTTCGTTAAGCCTAAGAGACAACAAATGAGTAAGTTATAAGCTACAATATATTTACAATTAAATAAGTTAATATTTTAAAACTTTTGCTATTGTTTAAAAATAGTAATAGGTTACTTGTAATTATAAAATATTTTACAGTGATAATGTTAACTTCGTAAGGAGGGGCGAGAATGTTTAATATTATAATTAAAATAAATTACTAAATGGAGAACGCAACCTAAAACTAATGTTTCAACTGTTTTGTGAACGCATCCTCACCCCCTCTCGCTCTCTCTTAAAACCCTCGTTCGTACAGTGTACTCGTGCTGCATCAATTAAATAAAATTCACCATAAATAGTGCGGGGTTTCTATTACAAACAGTTTAAAACGTCCCCTAAGCAGAAACACTACATATTCACCAACAGACATATTATTTCTTTAACAAAATTTTACCTTTGGAATTAAAATTTGGTGTAATTACGAAACTTCTAAAAAATCAACATTATTTGGACAGTGCGAGATCAATCAGCCTTAATTCTAGATTTACAATAAATAGCATATTGCTAAATACTATTTTTACTATCAACATAGTATAGGAAATCAAAATTATTAAGAAAAAATTAGCTCTCTACGCATTGAGGACACAGAGTCACCTGATGGTCACTACAAATGCGCCTCATACATTTGCTGCACTGTTTGCGAGTGCTGCGGTCTCGAACTCTGCTACAAAAAGAACAGCGACCAACATCACCCCGAATCGGCACAAGAGTACCTCTATCTCTTTGAAATTTAGTTTTTTTTGTATCTATGTGAATGTTTGTTGATTCCACAAGAATATTCAATATGTCCGCATCAAAGAAAAGGGTAAAGGACTGAAGAGCTGTTTTAGCGTCCTTTGCTACGCCTAATGCACCCGGGGGACGAGAAACAATATTGTGGGATCATGTTCTTGTAGTAGGCGATGGTACCTTACTCCATTTTGTTCCATTACGAGACTGATAACTGGCCAAAGCTGACAAAGGAATATCGTCGTCAGACATCTCTTGTTCCGCATCCACCTCTGAGCCATCTTGCTCATTTTCGGACTCGTGGGGAGAATGATATGGTACATTTTGTTCCACAGGATCTTCTACTTCTTCATTTTCACTTAAACTAGAACTATCGCTGTCTTAATCGTCGTCCATCAACCATTCTTGTATCTGTTTTTCATTAGTTGCATTTGTTGCCATAATTGTCTAAAAAGATAGAAATACTATGTAGTTATACATTAATATGACGTAAACATAACCTATTATTAATATTATATGAATTTTGTATAAGTATATTACAGGAACAATCATATATTTACCTTTAAACTTGACGAGATCTTTATTGAAGAAGTTCCTCGAACGCTCGCGCGGGCTACATACGTAGCCCAGCAACTTTAAAGACAATTTACGAAGACTTCCTTGCGCCGCGAGTCTCGGCACGCCACTGACGGGTGCAGAGATTCCTACTAAAAGAATACCTAAGATGGCGACACTGTAGAGCGAATCGTTTTGACAAAAATGTCAAAAATGTCACTGTTGGCTACACTTGTAGCCCGCGCGTGCACTCTAGTGTTAAGATCTCTAAAAGACACTATCGCGTCAGCTTACATGGATGACGTCTTATGTTTTTCATCAACTGTGGCAGAGGGTCTACAGCGTCTAGATGCCGTGCTTGCGGCTCTGTCGGAGGCTGGATTATCATTTAACATTCGTAAATGCAAGTTTATGAAAACAGAAGTCAGCTACTTGGGTCATTTAATTCGAGCGGGAGAGGTCAGGCCAAATCCATCGAAAATCCAAGCTCTGATAGACGCGCCCACTCCTACAACTGCAACACAAGTTAGGCAATTCCTGGGACTTGCGTCCTACTTTCGTCGGTTCATACCAAATTTTGTTAATATTGCCAGTCCGTTGTACCCGCTAAACAAGCTGAAAGGACCTATCAAGTGGACTGAAAATCATGAAGAAGCGCATAAAAAGATAGTTCGGATCCTAACGTCCGAACCGGTTCTGACCATTTTTAACCCTGAAATACCCATAGAGTTGCATACTGATGCAAGTTCTGATGACTACGGAGCTATACTAATTCAGAGAATCAATGGAGTCCCCCATGCAATTGCTTATTTCAGCCGACGCACCACTGAAGTTGAATCCAGGTATCATTCCTATGAACTGGAAACGATGGCAGTGGTGCGAGCGGTTGATAGTGGTTTGTCACTATTTATATGGCCAGCACTTCACGGTTTTCACTAATTGTAACTTACTCAAAGCGTCTAAGGCGAAAACAGATCTGTCACCCCGTTTCCACCGGTGGTGGGCATTTCTGCAAGCGTACGACTTTGACATAGTCTACAAGGAGGGTCGTACCATGGGACACGCCGAATTCCTGTCGAGAAATCCCTTACCGGCAACAGAGTCGGTGAATGATAAGTCTATCGACATTCTATTTGACTCTCGCAAGTCAGTACATTTTGTAGAGCTCCATGACAACTGGCTGAAGGTTGAACAAAAACGAGATCCCGAAATCCAGGGCCTTATCCAAAAATGTCTCAATAAAGAATTACCTGAAGCCGTTGCCCACACCTACGATGTTAGAGATAATATCCTATATAGGAAGGTAGAGCGAAATAAGATAAGTTCATGGCTACCTATAGTACCACGCTCTCTTATTTGGACACTGATTAATCATGTCCATTGTGAAATAAAGCATCTAGGTGCAGAGAAAAAGCTTGACAAATTATATGAACGTTATTGGTTCTCCGAGATGTCCAAACATGTTCGTAGATTTGTTGACTCCTGCATTGTCTGTCGGGCATCTAAAGGCCCTTCTGGGGCTCAGCAAGTAAGATTGCACCCATCCCAAAAGTTTCTATTCCATGGCATACTCTCCATATCGATCTTACCGGAAAATTAAGTGGCAAGAGTGATAGGAAAGAGTACGTGTCCGTCATTATCGACGCGTTTACGAAGTATGTCCTTCTCGAGTATACAGAGTCCCTTGATGCAGCTTGCGTGGTAAAAGCACTAAAAAGGCACTATCGCTTTTTGGAGCGCCTAAAAGGATTATAGCTGACCAAGGCAGATGCTATATAAGCGCAGAATTTAAACAGTTCTGCAAAGATCACAACATAGAACTCCATTTGGTAGCAACTGGTTCCGCAAGAGCCAATGGACAAGTCGATTGAGTAATGCGCACTCTTAAAACGTTGCTAACCATAATAGAAAACGATAGTAGTAAAGTTTGGCGCGATGAACTTGATGACGTGCAGCTAGCACTGAATAGCACCAGGTCGCGAGTTACGGGATATACACCCCTTGAACTTATGGTCGGTATACAGGCGCAGTCTTTAGGTTTATCAAAAATTTCCCCTGGCGGTGACAACCCTTCACGTTCAGATTTAGACACCATACGATCGCGTGCGTCTGAGAATATAGAGAAAATTGGGAAGGCAGATAAAACAAGATTTGACCAGGGCAAGGCAAAAGTAAAATTGTTTGAGGTAGGTGATTATGTTTTTTTAAAATGTAGTGAACGCAACCAGACCAAATTGTCACCCAAATTCAAAAGTCCTTTTGTAATTGTCAAGGTATTGGATAATGATTGGTATGAGTTGAAGAGCATTGATAGAATATCTAACCGCGTATATAAATATTCACATGAAAGCTTGCGCGCAGTACCTAGGGGATCTGGAGGGCTTGTAGATATCAGTACAAGCTTGATCACCGATGAGGAGGCTGTGACGGCGGTGGAGGAATGTGAAGTGTGTGATGACATCCCGCTTGACGGCGATAGTGATACAATGTCGGTCACTAGCGAAGGCACCCTTTCTGTGATCTCAGATACGCTAACCGCCTCATCGGCAGATCATTCTTGCGAGATTATCGAACATGAGGCTCAAGTACATAACGGTGAGTATCTACTTGGTGGGAATCTGTTAATGAAGTTGGTCCAGCCAGTCGAAAGGGCCAAGCACGCCCGGTCTGCGCCTAGTAATAAGTGTGGTCAGTCGAAGGGGCCAAGCACGCCCGGTCTGCACCCATTAGTAAAGTATGATATGGAAAATTGGTCAGTCGAAAGGGCCCCGCACGCCCGGTCTGCACCTTGTTGGTATATAGTGTGAAAAAATGTGACCACTCGGAGGGGCCGCGTACGCCCGGTCTGCGTCCTATTTGTTTTTAGTTAAGTTGAAGCTGGTTGATGGGGCCTCGCACGCCCGGGCCAAGCTATTTAAACTGTCAGTTGGTCAGAAATGGACGAGCGAGTGTTAATTTTATCGTTTCTTTCAGATGGTTCCGACAAGAATATCCGTTATTAACAGCGCACGAGGCCGTGCAAAAGTCAGGGTTGGCCGTGACGGCGCATGGACATCGAGCGCCGTCTAGCGCACCCATTCAATACTCATTCAAATAATTGCGCGCTTTAAATGTCAAAGTGATTTAGTTCCCAAACGTAACACCGAGCGCTAGTGTGGTGGCTGATGGCAGATTGTTCAGTGCAGTCAAAAAAAAAGAAAGGTGGATCGATAAAAGTGGTCGATTGATTTGAATCAGGACAGTTAATTTTCCGACGTGACAAAGAACGGATCTCGCAATTACGCTCACGATTACGTGCTCGGTGGAACGTTATATAACTACTATTTAAAGAATAATTGTAAATAGAAATTCTATAATTAAAGGAGTGATTGTAAAACTATACTGGAAGTGATCATTTCTTAATATCGTCTCCTCGCCCGTCAATCCACGCCCCATTACATCCTCCGACGGAGATGAAGAACCCGCAGTGCCTACTGACGTCAATCTTGAGCCGACAAGCTAATTATCAAGTTCATCATTTGAAACCTTGTACAAGGTACAGCAAACTTATAGTCATTTAAAAAATGCAATATTTTCTCATTATTATTAAAACTGTAGAGGTCGAATTTCTGTACATAGAAAAAAAATGCTAAAAACCGAGTCAGGGGGATGTAAGAAGAGAAATAAAACAAATCCCGATTTTTATTTTATTTTTGTTTCTCTGTTCGTCTGTTTATCTGTTTGTCTGTTTGCATGGGCTAATCTCCGAAACTGTTCGACCGATTTAAATGAAATTTTGCATGGTGGTACCTTATATCACCGGTCAACATTTAGGCTACATAAAATCTCGAAATTTAACCAGTAAATATAAAACCAACAACAAAAACCCTAAAAAAATTCAAAGCTAGGTGTTTTTCAGAACATTTTACTCATACCATAGATCTTATTTTCTAAATTAATCTCTTTCGAGAAAGGCAAAGGAATCTGTGTCCATACAGCCAGGTCTTCAATATTATTATGTATTTCTTTGCTATGTCTTCAATTTATTTCTTCACTCCTCTCATTCTCCGTAAGCCGATAGTGTTTTGTTTACGAAGAACTATGGCGGCGAGAAGAACTGCCGCTGGATCTTTGTCGAAACCAAACGGAGCGGATACATTGTATCACTTGAATTACTTTTTAACCGACTTCCAAAAAGAAGGAGGTATGTTCGACTGTATACAGGGTAGAATTTTGTAATGCCACCTGAAGGGAAAGTACTCTTAATACTGTAGATAGCAAAATTATACTCAAAGAAAACATTCCTTTATTTTTGAAAAGAAGGAAAACTGCATTCAAGGATTTTCGAAAATTCACTTGCCACAACCGGGAATCGATTCGACTAAAATCTGTAAGAATACCCTGTACTTTTATTGCGTCGATCGTTAGGGTCAATTATAAGGATGAAATCTTTCTAACAAACTTGGTAAATTAAATGGTGACGCGGAGGGTACGGGAAAACCTTGAGATCCTCGGATCCACGGAAAACCTCGAGATCCTCGAGATCTCGGATCAGGTGGCAACCCACCTTCCAGGGCGAACCATTGCAGATGGAGCGGTGGCGCTCGAACTAAGGTCGACCAACACCCTAGTCGAATTCTACCGGTGACATCATTTTTTCGATTTTCGCAAAAACAAGATGGCCGCCATACAAAATGTTTATTGCTGTATCTCCGGAACCGTTAGACATAAGTGGGGTGTGCTCTAACAAATGTTTTACAGGGGGGTGAGGGGCAGGTGGCTGTAAAATTTTTTTTTCAAGATGGTGGATCCAAGATGGCGGCCGAAAATGAAGTTGCTCCGATCCAGACAAAAATAAATCTCGTTTTTGTATGGCGGCCATCTTGTTTTTTTGAAAATCGGAAAAATTTTGTCACCTGTAGACTTCGACCAGGGTTTGGGTTGACCTTTGTTCAAGCACTACGGGTCCAACTCCAACGGTTCGCCAAGGAAGGTGGGTCGCGACCTGATAAGGAGGAGAGTCCGAACATGTCGAGGTTTTCCCATACTCGACAGAAAATTTTGACTACATCCCCTATACAAGATTTTCACCTCCCGACCCTCCTTGTGGGAGAACAATTATGTCAATCACCCAGTCAGTGAGTCAGTGGTATTGTAGCTTTATATAGTATAACTAGGTTTCGCGTGGTGCGCGACCTGCTAAAGCAGGCCGCGAGGCGGTTGTGCTACTCTAGTCGTAGGGTCAAAAAGGCGTTCATACTTTTTTTGGTTTGTCACGACGGCCATCTTAGATATCAAAATGTATGTCATTTTCGTAATCAGCACCCCCGAAAACCTATTAAACGACACCCATGAAGTTATTTTCCAAAAAATCAATTTCCGCCATCTTGGATTTCAAAATAGATGTCATTTTCGCAATCAGCACACCAGAAAACGTATTAAACGACACCCATGACGGTTTTTTACAAAAAATGCATGTCCGCCATCTTGGATTTCAAAATGGATGTCATTTTTGGAATCAGCACCCCCGAAAACCTATTAAACGACACCCATGTCGGCATGCCCGAAAATTTCATATCCGCCATCTTGGATTTTTGGTGGGGAGAATTGAAACGCTCCGGGCTTCGCCCTTCGCGTCACGATTTCCCCAACAAAAATCCAAGATGGCGGATATGAAGTTTTCGGATTGCGGTCGGCCTGTAAGATGCTTGGTGACGCTTCGGGCTTCGCCCTACGCGGAGCTCGGCCTTCGGCCTCGCCCTATACGCAGCTCGGCTCGGCCTTCGGCCTCGCCTCGCCCGTTCGGCTCGGTCTACGACCTCGCCTCACCTTTAGAATCTAAACTTAACTGGCGGTAATCTTGGATTTGGGGGGGGGGACGCTCCAAGCATCGCCCTACGCGGAGCTCGGCCTTCGGCCTCGCCTTATACGCAGCTCGCCTCGGCCTGTGGCCTCGCCTCGCGGCGCGTCGTGGTTCGGCTCGGCCTTCGGCCTCGCCTCACCACTTCTTGTATGGCGGCCATCTTGGAAAATGGCGAAATCGAAAATCTTTTTAGATAATCGGATTTAGCGACCCCAAAAACCCCTGGATACCAAATTTGGTCCAAATCGGAGGATAAACCAAAATATCAATTTTGTATGGCGGCCATCTTGTTTTTTTGAAAATCAAAAAAAAATTGTTACCGGTAGACTTCGACCAGGGTGTAGGTCGACCTTTGTTCGAGCACTACCGGTCCAAGTCCAACGGTTCGCCCGGGAAGGTGGGTCGTGACCTGATGAGGAGGAGAATCCGAAGATGTCGAGGTTTTCCCATACTCGACGGAAAATTCTGACCACACCCCCTATACATCATTTTTACCTCCCGACCCTCCTTCTGGGAGAACAATTATGTCAATCAGTCAGTCAGTGAGTGAGTGAGTGGTATTGTAGCTTTATATAGTATAACTAGGTTTCGCGTGGTGCGCGACCTGCTAAAGCAGGTCGCGAGGCGGTTGTGCCTTTTTTTATAAATTTTAAAAAAGTTTTTAATTTTTTTTTGTTTTTCACGGCCGCCATCTTGGATTTAAAAATGGATGTTATTTTCTTAATCAGCACCCCTGAATACCCAAAAAACGACACCAATGACGATATTTTGCAAAAAATTTATGTCCGCCATCTTGGATTTAAAAACGTATGTCATTTTCGGAATCAGCACCCCCGAAAACCTATTAAACGACACCCATGACGGTATTTTCCAAAAAATCCATGTCCGCCATCTTGGATTTCAAAATGGATGTCATTTTCGAAATCAGCACCCCTGAAAACCTATTAAACGACACCCATGTCGGTATGATGGCGGTCGGCTGGTAATATGCTTAGTGACGCTTCGGGCTTTGCCCTAAGCGGAGCTCGGCCTTCGGCCTCGCCCTATACGCAGCTCGCCTCGGCCTGCGGCCTCGGCTCGCGCGTTCGGCTCGGTCTGCGACCTCGCCTCACCTTAAAAATCTAAACTTGTATAACGGCCATCTTTAAATGGGGGGGGACGCTCCGGGCTTCGCCCTACGCGGAGTTCGGCCTTCGGCCTCACACTATACGCGGCTCGCCTCGGCCTTCGGCCTCGCCTCACCTTTGGAATCTAAACTTGTATGGCGGCCATCTTTGATTGGGGGGGAGCCGCTCCGGGATTCGCCCTACGCGGAGTTCGGCCTTCGGCCTCACCCTATACGCGGCTCGCCTCGGCCTTCGGCCTCGCCTCTCGCGTTCGGCTCGGTCTTCGACCTCGCCTCACTTTTAGAATCTAAACTTGTATGGCGGCCATCACCATGTCCGCCATCTTGGATTTCAAAATGGATGTCATTTTCGAAATCAGCACCCCTGAAAACCTATTAAACGACACCGACGTCGGTATGATGGCGGTCGGCTGGTAATATGCTTGGTGACGCTTCGGGCTTCGCCCTACGCGGAGCTCGGCCTTCGGCCTCGCCTCACCTTAAAAATCTAAACTTGTATGGCGGCCATCTTTGATTGGGGGGGGGGACGCTCCGGGCTTCGCCCTACGCGGAGTTCGGCCTTCGGCCTCAAACTATACGCGGCTCGTCTCGCGCGTTCGGCTCGGTCTTCGACCTCGCCTCACCTTTAGAATTTAAACTTGTATGGCGGCTATCTTTGATTGGGGGGGGGACGCTGCGGGCTTCGCCCTATGCGGAGTTCGGCCTTCAGCCCCGCCCTATACGCGGCTCGCCTCGGCCTTCGGCCTCGTCTCGGGCGTTCGGCTCGGTCTTTGACCTCGCCTCACCTTTAGAATCTAAACTTGTATGGCGGCCAACTTGGATTTGGGGGGGGACGCTCCGGGCTTCGCCCTGCGCGGAGCTCGGCCTTCGGCCTCGCCTTTTACGCAGCTCGCCTCAGCCTACGGCCTCGCCTCGTGGAGTGGCGTCGTGGTTCGGCTCGGCCTGCGGCCTCGCCTCACCACTCCTTGTATGGCGGCCATCTTGGAAAATGGTGGAATCGAAAAACTGACCCAATATTAGGAATTTTCGTCCCCCAAACCCCCCAAATACCGTTTTTCGTCCGGATCGGAGCAACTTCATTTCCGGCCGCCATCTTGGATCCGCCATCTTGAAAAAAAAATTTTGACAGCCACCTGCTTCCTACCCCCCTGTAAAACATTTGTTTGAGCACACCCCACTCATGTCAAACGGTTCCGGAGATACAGCAATAAACATTTTGTAAGGCGGCCATCTTGTTTTTGCAAAAATCGAAAAAATGACGTCATTAATAGAATTCGACCAGGGTGTGGGTCGAACTTTTTTCGAGCGCCACCGCTCCATCTGCAACGGTTGGCCCGGGAAGGTGGGTCGCCACCTGATGAGAAGGTGGATCCAAGTATCTCGAGGTTTTCCCGTACCTTCCGCGTCACCCTCTCCACATCTCCCATACAAAGTTTTTACCTCCCGCCGCTCCATCTGGGAGAACAATTCTGTCACCCAGTGAGTGAGTGAGTGGTATTGCAGCTTTATATAATATAAAACTAGGTTTCGCGTGGTGCGCGACGTGCTAAAGCAGGCCGCGAGGCGGTTGTGCTACCATATTTGTAGGGTCAAAAAGGCGTTCATTTAGTTTTTTGTAATTTTTTTTGAAAACACATGTCGGACATCTTGGATTTCAAAATGGATGTCATTTACGGAATCAGCAACCCCGAAAACCTATTAAACGACACCCATGTCGGCATGCCCGAAAATTTCATGGCGGTCGGCCGGTAAGATGCTCGGTGACGCTTCGGGCTTCGCCCTACGCGGAGCTCGGCCTTCGGCCTCGCCCTATACGCAGCTCGCCTCGGCCTACGGCCTCGGCTCGCGCGTTCGGCTCGGTCTGCGACCTCGCCTCACCTTAAAAATCTAAACTTGTATGGCGGCCATCTTTGATTGGGGGGGGGGACGCTCCGGGCTTCGCCCTACGCGGAGTTCGGCCTTCGGCCTCACCCTGTACGCGGCTCGCCTCGGCCTTCGGCCTCGCATCACCTTTAGAATCTGAACTTGTATGGCGGCCATCTTTGATTGGGGGGGGGCCGCTCCGGGCTTCGCCCTACGCGGAGTTCGGCCTTCGGCCTCACCCTATACGCGGCTCGCCTCGGCCTTCGGCCTCGCCTCGCGCGTTCGGCTCGGTCTTCGACCTCGCCTCACTTTTAAAATCTAAACTTGTATGGCGGCCATCATTGATTGGGGGGGGGACGCTCCGGGCTTCGCCCTACGCGGAGTTCGGCCTTCGGCCTCACACTATGCGCGGCTCGCCTCGGCCTTCGGCCTCGCCTCGCGCGTTCGGCTCGGTCTTCGACCTCGCCTCACTTTTAGAATCTAAACTTGTATGGCGGCCATCTTGGATTTGGGGGGGGGACGCTCCGGGCTACGCCCTGCGCGGAGCTCGGCCTTCGGCCTCGCCCTTTATGCAGCTCGCCTCGGCCTACGGCCTCGCCTCGCAGCGTGACGTCGTGGTTCGGCTCGGCCTGCGGCCTCGCCTCACCACTCCTTGTATAGCGGCCATCTTGGAAAATGGTGGAATCGAAAAACTGACCCGATATTCGGAATCTTCGTTTCCCAAACCCCCCAGATACCGATTTTCGTCCGGATCGGAGCAACTTCATTTCCGGCCGCCATCTTGGATCCGCCATCTTGAAAAAAAAATTTGACAGCCAGCTGCCCCCCACCCCTCTGTAAAACATTTGTTCGAGCACACTCCACTTATGTCAAACGGATCCGGAGATACAGCAATAATCATTTTGTATGGCGGCCATCTTGTTTTTGCGAAAATCGAAAAAATGACGTCACCGGTAGAATTCGACCAGGGTGTGGGTCGACCTTAGTTCGAGCGCCACCGCTCCATCTGCAACGGTTCGCCCGGGAAGGTGGGTCGCTACCCGATGAGAAGGTGGATCCGAGGATCTCGAGGTTTTCCCGTACCCTCCGCGACACCCTCTCCACACCCTCCATACAAAGTTTTCACCTCCCGCCGCTCCATCTGGGAGAACAATTCTGTCACCCAGTCAGTCAGTGAGTGGTATTGTAGCTTTATATAATATAATAATAACTAGGTTTCGCGTGGTGCGCGACCTGCTAAAGCAGGTCGCGAGGCGGTTGTGCCTTTTTTTATAAATTTAAAAAAAGTTTTTAATTTTTTTTGTTTTTCACGGCCGCCATCTTGGATTTAAAAATGGATGTTATTTTCATAAACAGCACCCCTGAATACCAAAAAAACGACACCCATGACGATATTTAGCAAAAAATGTATGTCCGCCAACTTGGATTTAAAAACGTATGTCATTTTCGGAATCAGCACCCCCGAAAACCTATTAAAGGACACCCATGACGGTATTTTCCAAAAAATCCATGTCCGCCATCTTGTATTTCAAAATAGATGTCATTTTCGAAATCAGCACCCCTGAAAACCTATTAAACGACACCCATGTCGGTATGATGGCGGTCGGCTGGTAATATGCTTGGTGACGCTTCGGGCTTCGCCCTACGCGGAGCTCGGCCTTCGGCCTCGCCTCACCTTAAAAATCTAAACTTGTATGGCGGCCATCTTTGATTGGGGGGGGGACGCTCCGGGCTTCGCCCTACGCGGAGTTCGGCCTTCGGCCTCACCCTGTACGCGGCTCGCCTCGGCCTTCGGCCTCGCCTCGCGCGTTCGGCTCGGTCTTCGAACTCGCCTCACCTTTAGAATCTAAACTTGTATGGCGGCCATCTTTGATTGGGAGGATGGGCCGCTCCGGGCTTCGCCCTACGCGGAGTTCGGCCTTCGGCCTCACCCTATACGCGGCTCGCCTTGGCCTTCGGCCTCGCCTCGCGCGTTCGGCTCGGTCTTCGACCTCGCCTCACTTTTAGAATCTAAACTTGTATGGCGGCCATCTTTGATTGGGGGGGGGACGCTCCGGGCTTCGCCCTACGCGGAGTTCGGCCTTCGGCCTCACCCTATACGCGGCTCGCCTCGGCCTTCGGCTTCGCCTCGCGCGTTCGGCTCGGTCTTCGACCTCGCCTCACCCTTAGAATCTAAACTTGTATGGCGGCCATCTTTGATTGGGGGGGGGACGCTCCGGACTTCGCCCTACGCGGAGTTCGGCCTTCGGCCTCACCCTATACGCGGCTCGCCTCGGCCTTCGGCTTCGCCTCGCGCGTTCGGCTCGGTCTTCGACCTCGCCTCACCTTTAGAATCTAAACTTGTATGGCGGCCATCTTGGATTTGGGGGGGACGCTCCGGGCTACGCCCTGCGTGGAGCTCGGCCTTCGGCCTCGCCTTTTACGCAGCTCGCCTCGGCCTACGGCCTCACCTCGCAGCGTGGCTTCGGCCTCGTCTCGGGCGTTCGGCTCGGTCTTTGACCTCGCCTCACCTTTAGAATCTAAACTTGTATGGCGGCCAACTTGGATTTGGGGGGGGACGCTCCGGGCTTCGCCCTGCGTGGAGCTCGGCCTTCGGCCTCGCCTTTAACGCAGCTCGCCTCAGCCTACGGCCTCGCCTCGTGGAGTGGCGTCGTGGTTCGGCTCGGCCTGCGGCCTCGCCTCACCACTCCTTGTATGGCAGCCATCTTGGAAAATGGTGGAATCGAAAAACTTACCCGATATTCGGAATCTTCGTCCCCCAAGCCCCTCAGATACCGATTTTCGTCCGGATCGGAGCAACTTCATTTCCGGCCGCCATCTTGGATCCGCCATCTTGAAAAAAAAATTAAACAGCCACCTGCCCCTCACCCCCCTGTAAAACATTTGTTCGAGCACTCCCCACTTATATCAAACGGTTCCGGAGATACAGCAATAAACATTTTTATGGCGGCCATCTTGTTTTTGCGAAAATCGAAAAAATGACGTCACTGGTAGAATTCGACCAGGGTGTGGGTCGACATTAGTTTGATAGCCACCGCTCCATCTGCAACGGTTCGCCCGAGAAGGTGGGTCGCCACCTGATGAGAAGGTGGATCCGAGGATCTCGAGGTTTTCCCGTACCCTCCGCGACTCCCTTTCCACACCCTCCATACAAAGTTTTCACCTCCCGCCGCTCCATCTGGGAGAACAATTCTGTCACCCAGTCAGTCAGTCAGTCAGTCAGTCAATCAATCAGTGAGTGGTATTGTAGCTTTATATAATATAATAACTAGGTTTCGCGTGGTGCGCGACCTGCAAAAGCAGGCCGCGAGGCGGTTGTGCTACCCTATTTGTAGAGTCAAAAAGGCGTTCATACTTTTTTTGGTTTGTCACGACTGCCACATTGGATTTCAAAATGGATGTCAGTTTTGTAATCAGCATCCCCAAAAACCTTTTAAACGACACTCATGACAGATTTTTTTAAACTGCATGTCCGCCATCTTGGATTCAAAAATAGATGTCATTTTCGCAATCAGCACCCCAGAAAACATATTAAACGACACCCATGACGGTTTTTCAGAAAATTGCATGTCCGCCATCTTGGATTTCAAAATGGATATCATTTTCGGAATCAGCACCCCCGAAAACCTATTAAACGACACCCATGTCGGTATGCCCGAAAATTTCATATCCGCCATCTTGGATTTTTGGTGGGGAAATCGTGACGCGAAGGGCGAAGCCCGGAGCATTAATAACACTGTTCAGTGATAAAAGCAAACTTCATTTCCGGCCGCCATCTTGTGTCCGCCATCTTGAAAAAAAATTTTGACAGCCACCTGCCCCTCACCACCCTGTAAAACATTTGTTCGAGCACACCCCACTTATGTCAAACGGTTCCGGAGATACAGCAATAATCATTTTGTATGGCGGCCATCTTGTTTTTGCGAAAATCGAAAAAATGACGTCACCGGTAGAATTCGACCAGGGTGTGGGTCGACCTTTGTTCGAGCGCCACCGCTCCATCTGCAACGGTTCGCCCGGGAAGGTGGGTCGCCACCCGATGAGAAGGTGGATCCGAGGATCTCGAGGTTTTCCCGTACCCTCCGCACCACACTCTCCACACCCCCCATACAAAGTTTTCACCTCCCGCCGCTCCATCTGGGAGAACAATTCTGTCACCCAGTCAGTCAGTGAGTGAGTGGTATTGTAGCTTTATATAATATAATAATAACTAGGTTTTGCGTGGTGCGCGACCTGCTAAAGCAGGCCGCGAGGCGGTTGTGCTACCATATTTGTAGGGTCAAAAAGGCGTTCATTTAGTTTTTTGTAATTTTTTTTTAAAACACATGTCGGACATCTTGGATTTCAAAATGGATGTCATTTACGGAATCAGCAACCCCGAAAACCTATTAAACGACACTCATGTCGGCATGCCTGAAAATTTCATGGCGGTCGGCCGGTAAGATCCTTGGTGACGCTTTGGGCTTCGCCCTACGCGGAGCTCGGCCTTCGGCCTCAACCTATAAGCAGCTCGCCTCGGCCTACGGCCTCGGCTCGCGCGTTCGGCTCGGTCTGCGACCTCGCCTCACCTTTAAAATCTAAACTTGTATGGCGGCCATCTTTGATTGGGGGGGGGACGCTCCGGGCTTCGCCCTACGCGGAGTTCGGCCTTCGACCTCACCCTATTCGCGGCTCGCCTCGGCCTTCGGCCTCGCCTCGCGCGTTCGGCTCGGTCTTCGACCTTGCCTCACCTTTAGAATCTAAACTTGTATGGCGGCCGTCTTTGATTAGGGGGGGGGGGACGCTCCTGGCTTCGCCCTACGCGGAGTTCGGCCTTCGGCCTCACCCTATACGCGGCTCGCCTCGGCCTTCGGCCTCGCCTCACCTTTGGAATCTAAACTTGCCGCCATCTAGAATTGGGGGGGGACGCTCCGGGCTTCGCCCTACGCGGAGTTCGGCCTTCGGCCTCACCCTGTACGCGGCTCGCCTCGGCCTTCGGCCTCGCCTCGCGCGTTCGGCTCGGTCTTCGACCTCGCCTCACCTTTAGAATCTAAACTTGTATGGCGGCCATCTTGGATTTGGTGGGGACGCTCCGGGCTACGCCCTGCGCGGAGCTCGGCCTTCGGCCTCACCTTTTACGCAGCTCGCCTCGGCCTACGGCCTCGCCTCGCGGCGTGGCGTCGTGGTTCGGCTCGGCCTGCGGCCTCGCCTCACCACTCCTTGTATGGCGGCCATCTTGGAAAATGGTGGAATCGATATTCGGAATCTTCGTCCCCCAAACCCCCCAGATACCGATTTTCGTCCGGATCGGAGCAACTTCATTTCCGGCCGCCATCTTGGATCCGCCATCTTGAAAAAAAATTTAACAGCCACCTGCCCCTCACCCCCCTGTATAACATTTGTTCGAGCACACTCCACTTATGTCAAACGGTTCCGGAGATACAGCAATAATCATTTTGTATGGCGGCCATCTCGTTTTTGCGAAAATCGAAAAAATGACGTCACCGGTAGAATTCGACCAGGGTGTGGGTCGACCTTAGTTCCAGCGCCACCGCTCCATCTGCAACGGTTCGCCCGGGAAGGTGGGTCGCCACCTGATGAGAAGGTGGATCCGAGGATCTCGAGGTTTTCCCGTACCCTCCGCACCACCCTCTCCACACCCTCCATACAAAGTTTTCACCTCCCGCCGCTCCATCTGGGAGAACAATTCTGTCACCCAGTGAGTCAGTCAGTGGTATTGTAGCTTTATATAATATAACTAGGTTTCGCGTGGTGCGCGACCTGCTAAAGCAGGTCGCGAGGCGGTTGTGCCTTTCTTTATAAATTTTGAAAAAGTTTTTAATTTTTTTTTTGTTTTTCACGGCCGCCATCTTGGATTTAAAAATGGATGTCATTTTCTTAATCAGCACCCCTGAATACCCAAAAAACGACACCTGATATTTTGCAAAATTTATGTCCGCCATCTTGGATTTCAAAACGTATGTCATTTTCGGAATCAGCATCCCCGAAAACCTATTAAACGACACCCATGACGGTATTTTCCAAAAAATCCATGTCCTCCATCTTGGATTTCAAAATGGATGTCATTTTCAAAATCAGCACCCCTGAAAACCTATTAAACGACACCCATGTCGGTATGATGGCGGTCGGCTGGTAATATGCTTGGTGACGCTTCGGGCTTCGCCTTACGCGGAGCTCGGCCTTCGGCCTCGCCCTATACGCAGCTCGCCTCGGCCTACGGCCTCGGCTCGCGCGTTCGGCTCGGTCTGCGACCTCGCCTCACCTTAAAAATCTAAACTTATATGGCGGCCATCTTTGATTGGGGGGGGACGCTCCGGGCTTCGCCCTACGCGGAGTTCGGCCTTCGGCCTCACCCTATACGCAGCTCGGCTCGGCCTTCGGCCTCGCCTCACCTTAAAAATCTAAACTTGTATGGCGGCCATCTTGGATTTGAGGGGGGACGCTCCGGGCTACGCCCTGCGCGGAGCTCGGCCTTCGGCCTCGCCTTTTACGCAGCTCGCCTCGGCCTACGGCCTCGCCTCGCGGCGTGGCGTCGTGGTTCGGCTCGGCCTGCGGCCTCGCCTCACCACTCCTTGTATGGCGGCCATCTTGGAAAATGGTGGAATCGAAAAACTGACCCGATATTCGGAATCTTCGTCCCCCAAACCCCCCAGATACCGATTTTCGTCCGGATCGGAGCAACTTCATTTCCGGCCGCCATCTTGGATCCGCCATCTTGAAAAAAAAATTTAACAGCCACCTGCCCCTCACCCCCCTGTATAACATTTGTTCGAGCACACTCCACTTATGTCAAACGGTTCCGGAGATACAGCAATAATCATTTTGTATGGCGGCCATCTTGTTTTTGCGAAAATCGAAAAAATGACGTCACCGGTAGAATTTGACCAGGATGTGGGTCGACCTTAGTTCCAGCGCCACCGCTCCATCTGCAACGGTTCGCCCGGGAAGGTGGGTCGCCACCTGATGAGAAGGTGGATCCGAGGATCTCGAGGTTTTCCCGTACCCTCCGCACCACCCTCTCCACACCCTCCATACAAAGTTTTCACCTCCCGCCGCTCCATCTGGGAGAACAATTCTGTCACCCAGTGAGTCAGTCAGTGGTATTGTAGCTTTATATAATATAACTAGGTTTCGCGTGGTGCGCGACCTGCTAAAGCAGGTCGCGAGGCGGTTGTGCCTTTATTATAAATTTAAAAAAGTTTTTAATTTTTTTTTGTTTTTTACGGCCGCCATTTTGGATTTAAAAATGGATGTTATTTTCTTAATCAGCACCCCTGAATACCCAAAAAACGACACCCATGACGAAATTTTGCAAAAAAATTAAGTCCGCCATTTTGGATTTCAAAACGTATGTCATTTTCGGAATCAGCACCCCCGAATACCTATTTAACGACACCCATGAATGTATTTTCAAAAAATCCATGTCCGCCATCTTGGATTTTAAAATGGATGTCATTTTCGAAATCAGCACCCCTGAAAACCTATTAAACGACACCCATGTCGGTATGATGGCGGTCGGCTGGTAATATGCTTGGTGACGCTTCGGGCTTCGCCCTACGCGGAGCTCGGCCTTCGGCCTCGCCCTATACGCAGCTCGCCTCGGCCTACGGCCTCGGCTCGCGCGTTCGGCTCGGTCTGCGACCTCGCCTCACCTTAAAAATCTAAACTTGTATGGCGGCCATCTTTGATTGGGGGGGGACGCTCCGGGCTTCGCCCTACGCGGAGTTCGGCCTTCGGCCTCACCCTATACGCGGCTCGCCTCGGCCTTCGGCCTCGTCTCGCGCGTTCGGCTCGGTCTTCGACCTCGCCTCACCTTTAGAATCTAAACTTGCCGCCATCTAGAATTGGGGGGGGGGGGACGCTCCGGGCTTCGCCCTACGCGGAGTTCGGCCTTCGGCCTCACCCTATACGCGGCTCGCCTCGGCCTTCGGCCTCGCCTCGCGGCGTGGC